>OU964961.1:6425015-6502515 GCA_918808275.2 Dolichovespula sylvestris
TGTCTATCGTTTATTAATACTTGTAAAGAGAGAAAAGGAATTTCGAAGAGCGCAACCTGAAGAGCTTGCTGCTTATCTTAGTCGGACATTTTTTTTTTATTTATTTATTTATTTTTTTTTATACTTTTTTCTTATCTACCTTCAGCATCGTTAAAAACAATGATCGTCACGAGAACCGACAATTATTTATTGCTATCGACTCGATTCGAAATATATATATATATATATATATATATATATATATATATATATATATTTATATATACACACATACATAAGGAAATAGGAAATGTTTTATTAACTATCATATAAGAAGTAATATAGGTTGGGAAAGATATAGAACGTAAGTAACATTTCGATTGGTAGATCGTATTATTGTAGCTTTTTGTTAATTCTCATCTGCAGATTGTTCTAGGAAGAAAATACAGGAGCGAGAAAGAGATAGAGATAGAGAGAGAGAGAGAGAGAGAGAGAGAGAGAGAGAGAGAGAGAGAGAGATTCAAGTAACGACAGGTGGTGCGCCTACTTTTCTTTATGCATTGTTGTGAATCGTCTTACGGGAATACCCATAGCTTCCAGCTGGTCGGTCATTTCCTCTTTCCCTCAACTCTCGCATACCTGCGTCTCCTCGATTAGGCTCGATCGAGGACAATGGCAGCAAGCTTGCAGCTACATATATATATATATATATATATATATAGTTTTTCGAAGAATCTCCATTATAATCGAGGGACCATCGTATTTCTCTTATTTCACTTTAGGGACGAAGGATAACATTATGTCGTTTACTTTTAAATATTCCTTTGGGTAGGACCAAATCTCTTCGATTTATTCTGTTATAATAAATTGAAAACAATAAATGAAGAAATATAGAGAATGTCTACGATATAACTTTGCTACGTTAATTTTATTGCACATTTGCTAATGGAAATTTAATAGAATTTTATTTCTAAGATTATTTTTAAACAAAGGAATATTTGCAAATTTATTTTTAAAAACAATATACATTTACAAGTTGTGTATATATATATATATATATATATATATTACAAAATTTATGATTACACTAATATCAGTTATCGACGATAACCAATCCGATTGAGATTATATCATTGATTTAATTTTATTTTTTATATTGAAATCAACGAAATAAATTAATTTCAAAATTCTATGAAGAGACAAAGGCAATGTTTTAATTGACGTATGTAGCTTTCATATTGCCTAAGGGTCCCAATTTATCACGAACATAATCCCTCGCACGTCAGGAGTATAACCGACATGGGATAAGATCGTAATAGTGCTAGTGGCTTTCTCCTTCCTGTCGTGAATTAGAAGTATTGCCTTACTACCTCTTCCGTCGACATGCAATTAATGCACGATTAATGATTCTGATGCGAGAAAAGCAATTTTCGATACGTACATATATACGCACGCGCGCGCGCGCGCGCACACACACACACACACCTATATATCGTGTTAGTCGGAATGAGCTATTCAATGTGAAAATTTTCTTTCCTCGATCTCCTCGATCCTCCTCTTGATCGTTCTTACAAATTGGAACAAATCGATTCGTCGGACTCGTAAAATCCCATTTGAAAGTAAACATTATTTCATTAAATTGCAAAAAAAATCTCTTTTTTCGATTACGGTTAAAAAAAAATTTTTCAATCGTAAACGTTTCATTTAGAAACTATAACGTATCCACATTGAAATTACATAAAACATGTTTTCGTCAAATAGAAATGTACGATCATTTTGTCCTCTATAAGTAAAATCTCATTGGGAAAAAAAAACACGTCCGACTTAGAAAGTTGTGTTGTATCTGTAAATACACACGCACGCAAGGAAAAAAAAAACCATACACGATGGATCATCTACACGATGGAATCTAGACGATGAAATTTCCACGAGATTCGTACGGAAGCTTGAGAAACGAGGATACTAGCGTTACCACGAAAAAATGACGCGAATCAACGCTTGTCGATGCCGAGATTTACTATGATTATTATATATCCCGAATTATATTTATATTAACGTGCGAATGTTAAAATGAAACTAACTTGTTACGAGCTCGTTCCTTTCTTCTTTGATCATTGCTTGATATTACCGACATGTCATTTTCTTCTTGTTCTCTCTCTCTCTCTCTCTCTCTCTTTCTCTCTCTTTTTTTCATTATGCAACTTTCCCCAGAATCGTCTTTCTCATTACACAAAGCACCGTCCAAAGATTACGATCGCGTGCATCGTCGTTACCTTGGAAGGAAAAAAACGTATGTATATACAATACATATACACATATACATACGTATGCATATGTAGTGTGGTATGTATGATATGTACGCATGCACACACACACGCGCGCGCGCGCGCACGTACGCACGCACATGCACGCATATTGGTATATGCAGAAACCTGCTTACTCATTTATTTCCTTTGCTCGTTGAACCGATTTCCTGGAATAATCTTGTAAAAGAACAGTCAGAATGACGTATGACCTTCTTGACATTCTTCGCCATCGTGGTGACCGATGCATTTCCGATGAAAATACGAATTTCCATATTTTTCGATAGCAAATAAATGTTCGCTTATATTACTCATGCATGCGAGCACATTGTACATTGCGAACATGTCGCGAATAAACGAAGGCATTTTTTTTTTTTTTTTTTTTTTTTAAGAAAGAACGCGGACGTGCCGAATATTCGAATAACCGAACATATTTTTTTATTTATATAAAAGATTTTGTTTGCTTGTGAAATATATATTGTATATATTATGATATATAGTATATACATATAATCAGATATATGTTAGGTCGCGAAACATGAAATTCGTAGAGAAAAGGGCAATTAGGCATTATTAACTACAAATTTCATTCTTGACGAGCTAATATATATATATATATATATATATATATATATATATATATATATATAAATTATTATGAGATCGTAGATCAATCGTAGAAAAAATCATGGCCGATAATTATACTACATATGATAAATTTCTTTATCTAAATGAACTCCTCGAAATTTATCAGTTTGTTATCTCGAACAGTATAATATGATATCGACATAAAATTAATACATAGATGTATCTATAATTTTCAACGTGTCTTTTCTTATAACAACAAGAATTGTATCGATAGATAGAGATAAATATTATATATATACGGTAACTGATATACGTATATACCACGCGTATACAAAAATACATAATTTATAAATATATATATATATATATATATATATATATATATATATATATATAATACTAATAACATATACAGGGTGACCTAAAGACCTAGCACATGTAACAGTCTCAGAAAAAAGAAGTAGTCTTAAAAATCTTGAGAAAACAGTAATAATTCGTAAAAAAAAAAGAAGAAAGAGAAATGTAAATCGCCTAAAAACATTTGATCCATTCTGTATAAAATTAACATATATATATATATATATATATATATATATATATATAAAATATAATATAGAAAAAGTACTTCATGAAATGGTGAGGGAAGTTACATTGTTTGAGGTTAATCCGAAGAGCTCGAGAAACGAACAAGCGTTTTATTAGACTCTTTTTTTCTCTTTCTCTCTCTCTCTCTCTCTCTCTCTCTCTCTCTCTCTTTCTTTCTAAGTCTAATCTCTCTTTCGTAGCTAAATATTACATATACGATGGATATTATTCACGCTCGACCGCGCATCCGCCCTATTCCAGAGTCTTCCATCTTAAACCATCTCTCTCTCTCTCTCTCTCTCTCTCCTTTTTTTTCTTTCCCTCTCTATTCTCTCTATCTTTCTCTCTTTCTCTCTATTCTCGCTTTATTCTTCTTGTTCCTTCTCTTTCTCCTTCCACTTCCCCTTCTCCCTCTTTTTTATTATTCTCCTTACTCGTTCGTTGGACGAAGTGTTGTGCGTTACCTGTTGCGCTTCCGAACGCTCGTACGAGTCCTGAACCTTGACCCTTGACCCTCCGGTCTGCTTCTCTCTCTCTCTCTCTCTCTCTCTCTCTCTCTCTTCTTTTTTTCCTTTTCCTTCATTGCATTACGCGCGACGAAATTTGCAATTTATAAGGACACGAGAGCTTTAACCGAGACTCGATTTATTTTGGATCGATCAAACGTGTACAGATTTACTAGCGACTCTATACTTAATGAGACTACTCTTATGGGACACAACAAACAATGTTGTGGACAGTTCTTAAGATTCTGGAGAGGAAGGAATTTGTTGACGTCGAATTTTTTTCCTAAGTAACATGAATTATACGATACGAGCCACTTATTTTGTATTCGATTTAGAATCGTGATAATTGGGACGATGATTGGTACGATGGGGTATGAATATCATTTATGGGATTTATATCAGGAAAAATTTTGTTCAAACGAATCGGCTGTAAAACTTATGTAATGTTGTCTTACGTAATATCTGTTTATAATACAATTATTTTCGGCACCATCGAGATATTTTCAAAATTACATGTATACGTATTCTATCTCTGTATTCCTTTGAAATAACAAACGGATAAATTCTATGGGGATCACCGACGTTCGATAAAATGACATAAAATGTGAACATTTATTAACTCGATTGTTTTCTCTCTCTCTCTCTCTCTCTCTCTCTCTCTTTCTATTCAACTAGAGATTTGTTTAAAATTAAATATTTCTGAGAAGGGTGATCATAATTGATGATAAAATTTTTAATAAAAATTCTTTCGTTCGTTCGTTCGTTCGTTCGTTCATTCGTTCGTTCGTTCATTCAATCATTCATTCACTCATTCATTCATTTATTTATTTATTTATCTATGTAAATCAATAGTTAAAGTAATGACAGAAAAGCAAATTTTTATATCCCCGAGTAAATAAATTTTCCATGCTGATAAGCGCGTCGATACATAACATTTTCCACATTTTTATGGTTTATTCATGATCTCTCTGTTATAGATAAAAAAAAAAAAAGGAAAAAATAAATGTCGCGACATGGAAATGTAGAGATCGAGGAGTGGTCTCGGGGGAGGGGTTGGAGGGGATTCGTTGGATTATATGGTTCGTTCTTGCTTCTCTAATGTATTCTAACAATTCTAATGCGATACGAGAACGATCGCGATAATGGAACACGTATCGGTGACGAAAGTTCGAGCATGTTAGATGCACGTACTTACGTTACGTACGAGGTGGAAATGACGAGGCATTTTCAAACTATATATATATATATATATATATATATATATATATATATATATATATATATATATAGTACGCATACATATATGTATAAACATGCAAGAATATTTGTTTGTATGTATATATATATACATACTCCGTTCAATTTTGTCGTTTTGTTAATATATAACGTGGATTATATTTATACTCGTTCGAAAAAAAGTTGGTTGAAAACGTTCCGATCTTATCGCGATCGTTTTCGTCTCGATACTTTCTTTTCGAGCCACGAAACACGAGAGACGAAAAATATTTTTTTCTTTATCTACGTAATCTCCTTTGCCAGAAATATGCGGGGAAAAAAATTTCCTTATCTAATACTTAGGAAAATATTTTTCGAACGCGGTTAGAATAAATTTTGACCTTCGCCTCCCTCCCTACCCCCTACCCTCCTACCCTCCTAACCACCACTCCTCCGCACTCCATCTCATAGAAAAAAAAAGAAAAAAAAAAAAAAGAAAAAAAAAAGAAAATGTTTTTTCGACACTTTTGTTCATTATTTTTGCGGTACGCAAATAATTGTGGAAAACATAATGGTCGAATATTTTTCAATGGCATATATACAACTTGGTAGTGTGTTATCTAGCACACAGACAAAATATACTATATATATATATATATATATATATATATATATATATATATAAATAACACATATATACTTGGTACCTTTAGCGTAATTATTGATTTTATTAAATCATTTATAATGCTGATTTTATAATTTTTTTGTTGATTTTATTAAAATATTTATATGGTATATACTTAGTACTACAAATTATATTCACACGCAAACATCATATAAATATAATTTTTTCTTTTTATTACTGTTAAACTAGTCGCGGTCGTTATAAATCTTGATTAAAAAAAAGAAAAAAGAGAAAAAAGCAGCAGAGCGCGTTACGTTAACGTTTGCAAGTAAAGACGTAAGTAACGTAGAAGAGGACGATTGAAACGATCGTACCGTATTACCTTGATCCGTTAACCCCGCGTTAGTAAAACCTGTCTATTAAGTCGCTTACGTGTACGTTAATATATGTATATTGAGGATAACAAAGATGTTGGTATATAGTCGTCGCAATATTCTTCAAACGTGTTTAATAAATATAAACAGATAGATAAACAAATAGATAATTAGCATAGTATTCGTCAAATTATGGCGCATAGCTTTTTTATTATACTCATATATGGGACTTTGTTTACATGTTTCTATTGTTTACAGAACTTTTTCAAAAAAAGGTTTTGGATATTTTGACGATGGGATGTATACAATAGTATGGTCCAAAAGTTCTAAAACCTTTAAGGCTAATTTTTCTTTCTTTCCTTTTTTTTTCCCTAGAACTACAAAAGCCCAGCTTGTCAAAATTAATAACATGATTGTAGTCGTAAAGTGTTTCGAAAAAGTGTGATCGATTTTTAAATTCGTCTAGGAACTTTTCTCCATTATAGGAACTCTTTGACCATTCTGTATATCTGTATATATATATATATATATATATTTTTTTTTTTTTCTTAACAAATCCATTTTTCGTTTCAATGAAAATAAAGAAAAAAAAAAAGGAGAAAAAGAGAGAGAGAAGAAGAAACATGCTTGTTCCATTGTTCCATTTCCGTTGGCAAAGACATTAGACGTCTATAAACTTTATGCCTAATGAACAGATAAAACCTTTAATGTGTTTGTTGGCAAAAGACATTTCAAAATCGCCATTAGGTATAGACAAGTATAGAATATATTTTGAGTAGATACAACGGAGAAGAAGAAGAAGAAGAAGAAGAAGAAGAGGAAAAAGACGAAGACAAAGAAGAAAAAGAAGAAGTAGACAACGATCGTAATTAAGAAAGAAAATAATAGTGAAATAGCCGAAAGTGTTCGTTAAACTCGAATTATCGTAGAACGATCTTCTTTACGAGCAGCAATTAGCGTCATAGAGTTAGTTACTAACGATGGAACGCTTAATTACTCTTGATAATCGGTAGGTATATTTCCCACAACAGAGTTTGTGCCTAAATCATTGCGTGCGAATTTATTTCCCCCGCTATGATTTATTATATCTCCGGCAATAACCACGCATACATTTTCGAATATCCAATACGATGTTTTTATCGGGGATTAATTGAATTAAAAAGGGAGGGAGAGGGAAAATGAAATAAAACGAAAAAGAATAAGAAGAGAGAAAGAGAGAAAGAGAGAGATAGAGAGAGCAAAACGAATTAAAATAAAGTAAAATAAAAGAAGAAAATTCGATAACTGTGCCGAAGTTATATTCGACCCTTTGTAAAAGGAAAGAAAAAAAAATCGATTACCCGCATGACATACTTCTCGCAGGTGCAACGTTCACAAAATCGAGCATTTAGTATTGGCTTGTATATGTGTGACGAAAGGCATATATATATATATATATATATATATATATATATATATATATGTATATGTATATACGTAAACCCGCGCGTATACAAATGAACGAATAAAATGCGGGCCAATCGGAATTGACATGATTCGAGGTACAAAAACAATATTTATAAGAATAAAACGGACGTATCGTGCAAATTGTTACGTATAAGGGCATGCAATATACCGTACAATTAACTCCTACGAGACGCAACCACATAAACACCGAAGATAGACATCTCGTTGGAGCGAGCTTTTTAAAAATCACGCATTCCATTTCGTTCGTGCATATCCTTCATTTCGCGTGCGTTAACAAGGAAAATAAAGTATCATTCGAGCGAGATAACTTTTTTTATTATCATTATCATCATCATCATCATCGTCGTCGTCGTCGTCGTTATTATTATTATTATTATTATTATTATTATTATTATCATCATTATCAACATCAAACAATATCAAAAGTTCTACGATTAAAGTGCATTCGTGATCTTTAAGAAAATCGTCAGGAGGGAAAGATTATTATTAACAAGTTAAATATCACGTTGATGGATTATGCTCGTTACGACAACATAATGATAACATTTTGATCATTCGTCGTGATATTTACTTCTTCGATGATACAAAAGATAATGACATTACGTAAAATTAATTCATCGATTATAAACCGATATGATATAAAATTGATGACAAGTTGAAACGGTGAGAAATTCTGAGGGAGGGGAGAGCAAAAAAAAAATAGGAAACATAGAACGGACAAAGGGACAAACGAAAAAGACAAAAAACGAATCGAACGAAAAGTTACATTAGAAAAAGACAAAATAAACAAAAAGAAGCAAGTAACTTTCAAACGAATAATTGATTCTGTTTTTAGGTGTTGGGCAGACAGCAATACATAGTTCGTCCAATGGTTATGGACGATGGTTGTACACCGGGGAGCGGTAGTGACAATCCAGCAGTCGCCGGAAGTAGCGGGATCATTAGCGAGTCAGCGTTAGCACATGCTCCAGCCTTGACCGAACGTACCCTTCGAGAGCTCGGAATTCCTTTAGAGCAAGCTATAGAACAGGTAAATTTAACATTATTTACATAGCGTTCTCACGTTAATCCAGCCCTTATTAATCATTCGTTAGTCTAATAAGAGATAATAAGTTATGATAAGGACACAATACTACATGATAATTTTAATATACTCAATATACATTTTAGTCGATCAATGTTCTTATTAAAATGTACACATATTACATCATATACAACATCGTGTAAATGTATAATGAAAGTATTAACAAACTAGTTTTATACTTTTATGATATTCTCTCTCTCTCTCTCTCTCTCTCTCTCTCTCTCTCTCTCTCTCTCTCTCTCTCGCTCGCTCGCTCGCTCGCTCGCTCACTTTTTTGCATATTAAAAATAATTATTTTAGAAAACAAATGTTGATAGAGATCAAGGATCGATTAGCTCGTTGATGCAAACGATTTGAATGGAATCCATTGTGAAGATTTAATTGGCCAATAAACCGAATGATTAATGGTCCGGATGATTTAAAAATCTTGTGATAATTTAAAAGGAGATTAAACATTTAGGAGAAAAAGTAATGTTCGTTAATCGTGTTTGATTTTTCTGTTTCAAGTTCGAAGGATGGTGGTCATCGATGTCCTGTGTGACGGGTGGAGGTGATCCACGATTCGTCGTCGACGGACAGTCACCGATAAGACAATGTTTGCATCCTGAGGCTTGCAACAAGGATATCGAACTGCCAAATCATTACAATGTCTTTCACGATCTTCGTAAAGAATTTGTCGGTTGTTACTCGTCCCACGGGGAATTAGCAACACTTGGAATACAAGAAATGCTACAATGTATCCTTTGATCGAATATATTCATTATATCGTTCTGTATATCGATCGGTACTAATTTCTATATATCATATTCTTATAAAGCTAAATGATTGACGGTCGTTAACGGTACTCAATGGTAGTACTTCAGAAATTATGTCGTCGATCATGAATCAGTAGGAGTTTAGAAAGTAGGATGAGATTTTTTTTTTTTTTTAGTCTACATTCGACATTGTAAAATTAATCCGTCTTTGAACGATTACGAGAATGAAAGTTTTTGTCTCTCTCTCTCTCTCTCTCTCTCTCTCTCTCTCTCTCTCGCGCGCGCGCTCAGGTATATGTACTTTTATCGATGAAATATTTGCCAGCAGGTGGCGTTTAATAAATGGCATTGCGAAGTATAGGTCAGGTTGGGGCAATTCAAATCATTCAATGACTGGTTAAGGAGTACGCGTAAAAATGTCCAATGAGCCAAGGATAAAAAGCTCATTGGTCGTTCGATTTGAGATAATGGGGACATTGATGTGGAAAAAAAAAAAGAAAAAGAAAAAAACAGCAACGAGATCGTCGTAAGGTGAGAGGCAGGGAACCGATGGGGGGCGGGGAGGAGACGCGGTGGTTCGGGCATTTTTGATAAACGATAACAAAAAAAAAAAAGAAAGAAAAAAAAAGAAATGAAAAAACAAGAAAAAAAGGTGATCATATCCCAAATCATAGATAATCTGATAGACTTCGTGGTTCGACGGAAGGCCCGTCGCGAAGGGTGGGGTGGGATGGGGTGACGGGCGGGTGGGGGGTTGGGTGGGGGAGTTGGAGGAGGAGGAAGAAAAAACGGTAAATGGAGAATCGTCGTCGGGAATATTGAAGTGTGGTATAATTATTGAAGTGATTGCCGTTAGGCGGCGCGGAAGAGGTCGAAATAAGATTTTTCGAGACGCACTGCCGTCAGGCGGCGCGACAGAAGTTGAATCTTGAAGAACGAGGCAAGTAAGCAAGCAAGCAAGCAAGTAAGAAGCAAGCACAAGCGAAGGAAGGAAGGAAGGAAGGAAGGAAAGCTGACTGGGCTGGCTGACTGGCTGGCTGGGCTAGTAGCGGCAGCAGTCTCCGCAGTCGTCGTAGAATGCCCGGTATCGCGTAATCGTGTGGCCTCCTTTTATTGCAATAAAATCATCGCGAGTAGGATTGTTTTTTTTTCTCTCTCTCTCTCTCTCTCTCTCTCTCTCTCCAATTACGTGTCGCCAATAATAATAAACGTGTACGAGGAATCACGACGGTTTAACTCGTCGTTCGGTTGTTACGATAAAACAAAACGGAGGAGAGTAGAGAGGAAATAAAATATATCTATATATATATAAAGAAAGGAAAAAAAACGCATTTAAAGTGCCGTAATACGACCATCGCCAAGAGACCGACCACCACCACCACCACCAGCGATACCACCACCACCACCACTACCATCACCACCACCACCACCACCACCACCACCGCCGCCGCCGCCGACACCATCACACCACTTGAGTCACCTTCATCGTCGAACCTTTATACTCTTATATTAGTGTATCAATATAAAAGTGAAACAAAAGGTTCGCTTATCAGCGTGACTTTAATGCCTCTTCGTCCGATTTAAGTTTACCCAGGTACGCTGACGTTTATTGTTTTTCGACTATAGGAAGCCGATAATGCCGTCTTGCGATATCCAACATCCCCGTAACGTATATTTTCTTTTTTTTTTTTGTTTCGTTTCGTTTTGTTTTTTTTTTTTCTATTTTTTTAATTAATCTCTCAGGGTATAATATCGATCCACTTTAATACGATTTAATTAAATTTCTTCAAAGTGTCCTGAAAAATCCACGACCGAACTGACGAATATAAATCCATAATACAATCGATCATTTCACACTTTAGTCACGAACGAGTGATTCCCTAATTTTATCTGGCCTGCCGAAAGTAGTGACGGATCTTTAAGGCCGCGAGGGAGAGGGGTGGGGAGGGAACAGGGGAGGCAATAAAGTTAATACCAATAGATATCTGTCGTCCTACTTGTTACGAGCCATTTTCGCGAAGGAAAAAGCAAAGAAAAGAAAAGAAAAGAAAAAAAAAAGAAAAGAAAAGAAATATTTTTAATTCGATAAGCCGCGCAAGTTGGAAGATATCAACATAGTCAAGGACAATATAATAATACCGGTACGTTACCGTCGTTCGTTTTGCTGGATAATCGTAAAATATTTCGTCGACTATATCCCATCGTATCGCGTGAACGAAAAACGAAAAGGCAAAGAAAAGAAGAGGAAACAAAAGAAAATAAAATACCTTTGCACGAACATTATCATCAGTGACACCGAGTACGACCTTAACTTATAACGTATTATATATTTTCTTTTTCTTTTTTTCTCTTTTCCTTTTTTTTTTTTTTTTGTTTTTTTTTTTTCTCTTTTTATCATGCCAGCGAGCGCACATTAGACGATAAAGAGAGGTGGTGGCGATGCCGTGAAGTGTTGAGTACTTTCTTACTTTGAAAAACGGGAATATTCTCACGTAATAAGAAAAAAAGAAAGAATGAGAGAAAGAAAGAAAGAAATAGAGAGAGAGAGAGAGAGAGAGAGAGAGAGAGAGAGAGAGAGAGAGAGGCATTCACCCGAGTTCCTCGAGTCTTAATCTCGAACCGTCCTCGACATAAACTCGAGCCGGCCACAATGGCTTACCGCCTTCTTTGCTTGCCTTCTCTCTCTCTCCCTCCCTCCCTCCCTTCCTCCCTCTCTCTCTCTCTCTCTCTCTCTCTCTTTGCATCCACCGCGTTGTGTTGTATCAACTGAACGCTAATAAAACAAAACCACCTGTGGCGACTGACAACACACGCGCGCGCGCGCGCACGCACGCACACACACACACACACACACACAGTTATACACGTATGTAGTTGTGTATGTATGTACGTATGTATGAATGCGTCCATAGGTATATATCGATCGGAAGACGCGCGCGCGTGTGTTGTGCGTGCGTGCATGTGTGTGTGAATGAGACCGTTCGACGGCGCCTCAGGCAAAACGGATTTGTCATTTTTGTTTTTCTACCGAGAGATTTTTGTTTCGTTCCTTTCGTTTTTCCTTTTTTTTTCTTCTCGATCGTTAAATCGTACTTTTTTTTTTTTTTTTTTTTTTTTTTTTTTCTTTTAAATGAAAAATCCACCACCGTCGACGTCGTCAAATGCGGACCGAGATTACACGGGGCGTTTTCTTTTTTTATTTTTCTATATCTCCTTGGAGTTCGGCGGGGCCTATACAGGCGGCGGGCGGTGTGGTTGGATGGGAGAGTGTGGTGGGGGAGGGAAGGGGAGGAGTGGGGAGTTGGGAATAAAGGGAGAGAAAAGAAATCTCACGTACGATTTTTATCAGTGAGATAAAAATCTCCGAAAGCAGGAGTGCACAATCGAAACTCGTTACAAACGTACAATACGTGTATATAATAATAACGATTTAAAATCTTAACGTTTACATCAGAAATCTTAAGAGAACGATAAGGATTTCGTCAAAACTCTCTCTCTCTCTCTCTCTCTCTCTCTCTCTCTCTCTCTCTCTCTCTCTCTCTCTCTCTCTCTCTCTCTCTCTCTCTTTTTGTTGTTAAAGTCAATGCCTAATTTTAAAGTCGTATTTGTAAAAAGTGAAGTCTCATGGACACACGTTGTTACGTCTTCCTTCGAATCGGCTAATAATTTACGAGGTGTTTTTATTGAAATAGAGGGAGAGGGAGAGGGAGAGAGAGTCGGAAAGAGGGAGAGAAAAAATTATCTCTGAGTTCTTTGCATATGACAGCTTATGTATGTATGTATGTATGTATGTATGTATGTATGTATGTATGTATGTATGTATGTATGTATTGTACGTATGCGCGCGCGCGCGCGCGCGCGTGTGTGTGTGTGTGTGTGTGTGTGTGTGTGTGTGAAATATGTTGTAGGAGAGAGTTAGCATTTATTTAAACTAGTTTTGTTGAAAACTAATTACGTAGCACGAAGGAAAAATAAAAATAAAAGGAAGAAGAAAGAGGGGAAAGAAAAAGAGAGAAAGAGATAGAGAGAGAGAGAGAGAGAGAGAGAGAGAGAGAGAGAGAGAGAGAGAGAGAGAGAGAGAAGACAAGTCGAATCGTATGTTCTTCGCGTTTAGAAGGCAAGTGACTTAAGTAAGAAAGCCTCAGCTGACCAACCGGCCTTATCGCCTGCGGAACACGGTTTAAAGGTCAACCCGGTGAAGATATTGGTTCGACGGCTTGACGACCGATCGAGATATATTATTATGCGCATAAAAGCGCTTCTTCCTACGCTTTCCTTTTCTTTCAACAATATTTAATAATCGTGTATTCATTTGCGATCATTCGCCATCATCGATCCTTTCAAGATGATCTTACGAGGGCTTAAGACGAAAAGGAAAGAAAACAAAAGATGGGGAAAAAAAATTGTATTAGCCTTTGGAAGGTCGATCGATAAACAAAATCTTTCGTCCTCGATGATGATGAGGATGATTATTATTATTAATATTATTATTGTTATTATTATTAGTGGGATGGATGATTATTAAAAATTATTAAAACATCATGTAATACATATGATTCTCTCTGTAATATTATTATTGGACGGATGAATTATTAGATATTTTTAGAACATTATTTAATATATATGTTTCTCTCTTTGGTATTATTATTAGATAGGTAATTGTTAAATATTATCAGTACGGAAAATTATTTATCTCTTTTAATACATATGCTTCTGTCTCTCTCTCTTTCTCTCTAATGTTATTATTAGATAGGTAATTATTAGATATTATTAGAAGAGGTAATTATTTAACTTTCTTATATATACATTTCTCATTCTCTTTCTCTCTAACATTATCATTAGACATATAATTATTAGATATTGTTAGGACATTATTTGATACATATAATTCTCTCTTTGATGCTATTATTAGATAGATAACTATTAGATATTATTATAATGATCAATTAATTTTTACATACGCCTTTAATATTATTTTTAGCTTTATAGATAATGATTTAGACATTGTTAGGACATATATAATTATTTTCGTGGTATGACGATCGATAAGCAAGCAAGATCATTCGTTTTAGATAAAAATCATGATTATTACAATCCGTTATTATGATTATTATAATCTCATAATAGAGATAATATGATTTGATTCGATCCGTATGTCTCGTATATAACTCGTGTTATTTATTTTGATACGGTAAATCAAACTATTTGTATTATATTAATCCTTGACAATATATCATCAGATTTTGGATTACCGCCCGATACAGACAACGATTTTCACGTGAAAGAAATACAGGACATGATTAGTGTGATACAGAGGATGATCAAGGATGGTAAGAGAAAGATTGCAATTGTAGGGCGGGCCGAAAGATTTTAAATGATATCGTAGGTTCCTGATTGATTTTGAAAATCAATTACTCACTTTCGAGACTCTTTAGACCGATTTTTTTTTTCTATTCTTTCTTTCTTTTTCTTTATATAGATCGCTACAAGACAAACCTGTAGGCCAATTTTCTTTTCAGATTGTAAAATTGGCATTGCTTGTGATGATCTGAGAGAAAGAAAAAAAAAAAAAGAAAAGAAACGGAATGGAAAAAGAATGAATCTAAAAGTCTTGAGAAAGGGTATCCAATTGATTTTGAAAATCAGTTGGAAACTTTTTAACCACCCTGTAGAAAGATAAATGCCATAAAAATATCGCAGATTCCTCTCATTTATCTCGATGGATTTTTTAATTCTTTGACTTTGATCTAGTCTAAGAGTCATCTTCATGTCTCTCTGTCTCTTTCTCTCTCTATCTCTCTGTGTGTTCTTTCACACAATGAAAGGATATTATCGTGGTGATTTGCACATATACACGTTTGAAAAATAAAAAAAAGTAAAAAAAAAAATAAAAAAGAGAGATAAAGAGAAAAAGTACTCTAAAAAAGTTTAAAAACTCATTTGAATTACTTTTTAAACGCGTTCGCAATAAACTGTTATTTAATTTCTTTTTTTCTTCTTTTTTTTTTCCTTTTCTCTCTCGTACGATATTTTTCACGTAGACTTTTTAAAATCGACTATCGTAACTTACACATTCACATGATCTCCTTTATAGACATATCTGTAAACAATACTAGCGAACCTTGACCATAACAGGCATGTTTAAGATTAACGTCGTACGCGATAAAACCCTTTCCAAAATTGAATTCGTTCGATTGTAATAATATTTTTTGCGATGATCATTATTAACATTATTAATATTATATAAAGAAAATTAATTTATATATATATATATATATATATATATATATAAATAATCGTCGCGATAAATAATATAAAAATTTCTAAATTTTTTTACACATTATACTGAAGGTTCGAATAATTATTTAATTATTGATAATTATAATATTATGATAATATGATATATATATATATATATATATATATATATATATATATATATAGAGAGAGAGAGAGAGAGAGAGAGAGAGGGAGAGAGAGAGAGAGATAAAAAGAATATTTAAATGTTTCGTCTAATTAGAAAAAAAAAATTATAACACGCGTGTATCATAATATAAATAATGTCGAGGAGAGAGGGTAATAAAATGGTTATAAGATGAGTCTATATGATCATATCGTCTATTCGTTACATAGCACACACGCACATACATACGTACGTACATATACATATATATAGAGTATCATAGCGATGTATGTATAAGTGTACGGTGGCTATGTTGTATGTTTCTTATCGCCCAGTGATACCCAACCAGCAAAAATACATTTTTCATATTTTCGCTGGAAGAATTTGGATTGTATGAACAAATTAGTATTTACGATCATAAATATGAAAGAATCGTATTGCGAAAGCAGCTTACAAACGTGTCAAAGAAAACAAAAATTAGAAAGAGAACGTTGTCTCCCTTGAAATATAAACTTTCAATAGGTTTTCTGAGAAAAAAAATATTATTTTCTATCTATTTAAAGAAAAAAGAAAACAGAAGTTGTTTACTAAATTACCGAAACGTACGAGACAACTACGTATATATATATATATATATATATATATATATATATATATACACACTTATATTTATTAATGATGCACACTATATATATATATATATATACACCACGCACACGCGCACGCATATATATGTATATGATATATGTACGTATACGTGTGTACAAATGATATACATATATAATGATGTATGTGATATGTATATAACGATATTACGCTTTATTATATATGTATTTCTTATTACTACTTATCGTATATATACATACTTTTATTTACAATATATAGTAAGTATATATAAAGATAATGTATATATATATATATATATATATATAATACACGTAAAGTAAGTTGAAATTGAAACTCGATGAAACGATTGTCACGAAACGAATCGTGACAATTGATAAAGGTGTAGATGTACGAAATGAGTCGATTCATTTCCATGGCACGACCGTTCCTTGGAAGAAATACGAAGTAGTTTCGTCGGAGCGACAAATCGAATAAGCACTTTATGCTCAAGTACGAGAAATAAGAGACAAAGCGAAGCATATAATGTTACGACTAAGGAAGCACAGAAAATACGCTGGGCACGTTCCTTCGGCTTATCGAAGGACACTGACGAATGTATTTTTCTTTTTCTTTTTTTCTCTTTATTTTTATTTCCTTTTTGTTTCCTATCATTTTTTTTTTTTTCATATTACTAAGTACAAAGTTTAAAAAGAAAGAAAAAAAAAAAAAGGAAACTGAACATCGCATCGTTTCGCAGTTTCTTCTTTTTTTTTTTCCTTTTACCTTTCATCGAAATATAAAAAAGCAAAGACCATTTATTTCGCCATACGAAGTAGAGGATTTTAAAAAGAGGAAAAATGATGCTCGGTATTGATAAATGTCGTTGTCGTCGTTTCGAGTGTGATGAATGTTAATACGGTTTTGATTTTGTATCTTTGATGTCGAAGAAAAGAAAAGAAAAGAAAGGAAAAGAAAAGAAAGGAAAAGAAAAGAAAAGAAAAGAAAAGAAAGAAAGGAAAAAAAAAACAAACATAAAGAGAAAACATTCGTTTACATTATATAGTTTACGTGACTGGCACGACAAATCGAATAAATTGTTTGCATTGTTTATTAAATGTTTCTTCTCGATGTTCCTTTGATATGCCACCATTTTAAAATGGACTAACGATATCGCGTGGCGCGCATGCGTCGATCCTTTTCCAGTCACGTCCAAACTTCGGTCCGTGCACACACTTCTCTTCTGCATTTCTCTCTTTCTTTCTCTCTCTCTTTTTCTTCTTAAGCACGATTCACAAGCAAAAAGAAGATCGTAATTGGACCGCGAAACGATGGAACGACTTTTAAATACGTTCGAACGTTACAGTAGGCGTTTTGTTTAAAAGTAAAAGTCCGTATCGCACGTGATATATGTATATATATTTATAGATATATATATATATAAATACGATACGACACAACGGGCAATATTCGAATTAAGAAATTGTTAACGTTTACAAATAAATCGTTAAGTCAACGTGTCACGTTGCACATACGGTCCGATTAATATCGGCGAGAAATATATTTTCGATTACCAACAAGTAGTGGCTTTCAATGATTTCGAAGGAATTGTGCCTTTCGAAAGAATCTACAGGGAGCAACGTATTTTTCAATCGAAACTCATTATCATCGTCACAATGCAAGAGATATTTATCCTCTGTGGAAACACTATCTCGAGGTTACTTAGAAATTTTTACCAAGCATTCTTTTTTCTCTTTTCTTTTATTATTATTATTATTTTAGTATTATTATTATTATTATTATTATTATTATTATTATTATTATTATTATTATTATTATTATTATTGCCATATAAAGAAATGATTAAATAAGGGAGTTATCGCAGAAATTTGTTTACAGTTTACTAACGATGACTTTTTTTTCTCTTTTTCTCTCTCTATTTTCAGGTCACGTGTTTCAAGCTCCAGAGATAGTTAACATAGTTTTAGAACCGGGCATATGGTGAGTAGTCTAAAGTTATATCGATAGGATGTACTTACTTGAGATCGTCGTTGGGGTATAATTGTAATTGTTATTCTATTACTTTTAGTTCAAAGGATGAAGAAGTAGACAATGACTGCGTAGTTAGAGCCCGAGGACTTCCTTGGCAATCTTCAGATCAAGATATCGCCAAATTTTTCCGTGGTTTGAATGTTGCAAAGTAAGTATTATTATTTCTTTTATGGTTATAAATGCTTATCCAAGATAAATGATATTATCAATGTATTACATAACTAATAGCCGAAATGTTTTTATACAAGCCACTTGGAATCACTTGAAGAAGGTAATTTGGTCCTCAGGCTTTGTGTGATTTTATATTTATGAATGTTAAAACGTACATTTATGTGGCTAGTGTTTATATCATGCATCTTTTCTCAATGATTTCTTTTTCTAATCAGCATGGTCAAGCACTACGATAAGAATTATCTGTGGGTCATTTAGATTTATGCTTTATAATCAAACAGATCATCGCTTATCGTATAAATAAGTGTGATTAATAAATATGTGTCAAAGTACAAGCGTACAGTATTTTCTCGATGCTTATAGAAGGAAGAATAATATAGAGGATTATTTTTATTTTTAGGGGTGGCGTAGCACTTTGTTTAAGTCCTATGGGTAGGCGCAACGGAGAAGCTTTAGTACGTTTTGTTAATAAGGAACACAGAGATATGGCATTGAAAAGGCATAAACATCACATGGGACCACGATACATTGAGGTTTACAAAGCTTCCGGAGAAGATTTTGTTGGAGTTGCCGGTGGTACTACCAGCGAAGCGCATGCTTTCCTCTCGAGAGGGGCTCAGGTTATCGTTAGAATGAGAGGATTACCTTATGACTGTGTTGCTAAACAAGTGGTACGGACAAAATTCTGTTATACTTTCTATATATAGGTGGTTATGCAACGGTGATTCATTGGAAACAATTATGTATTTTTTCTTTTCTTTTTTTTTTTTTTTTTTTCCAAAGATCGACTTCTTCTTATCCGGACAAAAACCTTGCCACGTGTTGGACGGAGAGGACGGCGTACTGTTTGTGAAAAAACCAGACGGTAGAGCTACAGGAGACGCGTTTGTTCTTTTCGCACAGGAGGAAGATGCTGTGAAAGCGTTAAGTAAACACAGAGATTGCATTGGCAGTCGGTACATCGAACTATTTAGGAGTACGACGGCGGAAGTACAACAGGTTCGTAAATGGGGAAATTAAAAAAAAGAAAACAACCGCGTAAAACCGTATGAAATTGATATTTATTCGACGTCCTTCAAATTTCGATCAATAGGTTCTGAATAGGGCGATCGATCCGAAACCGTTCGTTCTCCCAGTACCGCCCATTCCACCATTGCAATTTTCTCAATTACTTCCTCAACACATAATCACGTCGGGCACGCGTAAAGACTGTGTGAGGCTACGCGGGCTACCCTACGAGGCACTTGTCGAACACATACTCGAATTCATGGGAGAGCACTCGAAAAATATTGTCTACCAGGGCGTCCACATGGTATACAATGCGCAGGTAAGTGAAGATCATAAGGGCACTAGGGAGGGGGAGGGAGGGTGGGGGAGGGGCCACGATAAATCGGGCCAACAATTAAAAAAAAAAAAAAAAAGAAAAATCGTTGGTCCTTACAGGGTCAACCATCCGGAGAAGCGTTCATACAGATGGACAGCGAAAGTTCGGCGCACGCCTGCGCGAGCCAACGGCATCATCGGTATATGATCTTCGGAAAGAAACAACGTTACATAGAAGTCTTCCAATGTAGTGGCGAAGATATGAATCTGGTATTGACAGGTGCAGTAGCTCCGCCATCAACGAAGGCCCTACTATCTCCCGGTACGTTGAGCACTCAATCACCCGCATCTCTGACACATTCGGGTCCGGCGACGCCGGTACCGATGCCGGTACCGACGGCGCAGCCTCCCCTCTGGGACATACAGGCGCTCGTACAGGCACAGGCGCAAGCACAGGCAGCGCAGGTTCAAGCTCAAGCTCAGGCGCAGGCGCAGGTGCAGGCCATCAGGAATCAGGACTTTTGGCTGATGGCCTTGGCCTCTAACGCGTCCCCAACCTCGACGACTCCAGCCTCGCCTACCTCCTCGGCGACGAGTAAGACCTTGGCCCTTACCGCGCCCAATCCACCTCATCAAATCCCTGCGTACGCGATGACACCTCCGGCGGCGGCCGCAGCGGCCGCGGCTGCGGCCGCGCTTCATGCTCAACAACCTACTCACGCACCGTTCTTACTCTTCAATGTTCCCTCTCGTATTCCGATATTAAGAGCACCGACCTCTCATGGCATATTGACACCGATCGTCGCGCAAACCGCCCCCATTAATCCGGCTGCATTGATGGGCCTGAAAAGAACCTGGGAAAGCGCCTTTCCTACCGAAACACCCGGTACGGTAGCCAAGCGTGCTGCAGCCGCCTGGCACCCACCAACGGCAGCTTTTCATGCCCATGCGCCTACTGCTGCTCCCGCCTTGCCCTATACCGCACAATTTTATCCTCAAATATGATACGCGAGAATTGATCATTCTTTTGCACGACCACCTCCTACACACTACTGCGGTTTTTTCTCTGTCCTATCTCTCTCTTTCTCTCTCTTTCTCTGTGTCTCTCTATGTACCTACATACATATACTTCTTGTCATTCCAACTACCTTGCTATTCCAATTTCCTTCCTTCTAACGAATTATAAGATCTTAGCTAGGTTGGTCTATATCGCGTTTTTCGGATGGATTTTTCTATCTATCTATCTAATCTATATATATATATATATATATATATATATATATATATATACTTTTTTTTTTTTTTTTTTTTTTTTTTTTTTTATTAGAAATATATCACACTTTTTGACCAATTTACACTTTTACGCCTTAATAATCTTAATCCGACAAGAGAAGAAAAATATTTTTTATGATTCGTTATTGTAGAACCTATTCGAACGCCATTCGAGGGTTTTAAATGGAGAACGAACTTATTCGAGAATGTGATAAGCAGTAGTACTTACGAGCATGTGAGAAAAATAAAAAAAAAAAAAAAAGAGAAACAAAACAAAAAAAAAAAACAAAAAAAAATAGTTCTAATTTAAATTCATGAAACTTTTACTGGCAGCGCACAAAACCCCGGACATTCACGAACGATCGTCCCAACTTTTGTTAATGTAGTTATATATTATATCTAGGATAAATATCGTTACGATTTTTTGCCCGCATTATTCGTCGCGATAACGATCTAAATAAAATCTCGGTGAAACGCGAGATGGGAATATTAATGTCGATCGAACGACACGTGGGAATGTGTTTTTCCGCGTCGACAGAATTGTTTTGCGACATTAGAAGCGTGCAGGAAAGTGCCTTAGAAAGAAAAGTAAAGAATTAGAAATGTGTGTGTATATACGAGACTTGTCCTTCGTAAAAATCGTCTCGTAATCTTTACGATCGTCACGCCAACGTACGTTTCGTGTCTGTACGTACGTACGTTTACATATATATATATATATATGAATATAGATTATATATGAAACGTATACATAAATTTATATATTTTGCTAGAAATATTTCTATTAGTTTTTATATATATATATATATATATATATATATATATATGTATGAACATTCCATCCAAATGTTTATATATATTAAGTCCTCATTCCAGAAACGTTAATCGTTAGTTTTTCCCCTCCCCTTCCGCTCCCTCCCCGACTATTTGCCTATCTCTTGTGCACGTCTCGTAACATTCCTTCGGATGTATGAAATTACGCGCGCGCGATCGTTCTCCGTCCGAGTCGAAAGATTATCGCGAAACGCAAAACGTTCGAAACGAAAAGAAAAGAAGAAAAAAAAAAAAAAGAAAAAGGGAACGAAAGTAAAAAGGACGCGCTTAGCGAATGGTAGTAGCGTTTTATTCTTTCATTTTATTTCAAATTCCAGAAACTAAGCAGAATATTGCCTATATCTCACTGCCAACGACGAACGGCTTCTAATCGTTTAGTTTTCTCTCTTTCTCTGTCTTTTTTTTTATTATTCTTCCTCGAATTATTATCGCCGATAATATTTTAAACTTCGTTTCTTCTTGCCATGCCTTGTTCTTTATTTTACTCGTTTTTTTTTTTTTTTTTTTTTTTTTACTTTTAACCGTTATTACGGATGGAATAGAAACGTTAGAAATGTTGTTATATATAGTGTTATATACGAGTATACGTGAGGAATAGAAAGAGAGAGAAAGAAACGATCGCGCGAATATATATATTATGTGTATATATATATATATATGTATGTATGTATGTATGTATGTATGTATGTATGTATGTATGTATGTATGTATGTATGTATGTATATGTATATATATATATATATAGATAGTGTAGGGTCATAAGCCCGCGAAATTTCAAATCCGCGGGTACATTTACATAATGAAGTGGTTGCTGCATGCCGTGTTCCGTGGAAGGAACGTGCGTACAAGTACCTGTTAATATTTCCCTTCGCTCCTCTCTTATCCCTTTTCCTCGAAACGGGTTATCACTGCGATCCGCATAGTTTTTTTCTTTTTCTTCTTCTTCCTCTTCTTCGATCTCTCTTCAATCCTTTTTTTTTCCAAATCGTAATGATTTAAGATATATAACCACATAATTTTCTTCCTTGTGGTCGTTGTCCTTCAATTTCTTTTTTTTTTTTTTCTTTCATCATCACGTCCCATCATCGATCAATCACCTCCAGCACCTTGTAACTATCTTCTTGATATAATAATAATTAATAATAATTAATAATGATTAATAATAATAGTAATAATAATAATAATAATAATAGTAATAGTAATAATTTTTGTCTATATATATATATATATATATATATATATATATTTTTGTTTTTTGTTTTAATTACTTGTTTACGTGGTAGTCCTTAAAATTATCTCAGCCACAAGCCTACCTTTGTTTGACAGGATGCGGTAGCGTATATTACATAGAATCGAGTAGTATTCTTTTTTTTTATTTTATTTTCTTTTTTCTTTTGGTACGTTGGGTAACGTCGGACGTTCGCGTGATTTACGAATAATAAAAGAAAAAGCAACGAAACGAAAATGGTGAAATATTTATCATTAATTTTGTTGTCGTCGTTGTTGATCGTTGTCATCGTCGTTGATCGTTGTCGTTGTTATTATTTTTCATCCTTTATTGTACTTATAACAGCCATACACGCGCACACACGTGTATATATATATATATGTATATATATATATAAAACAAATTACGACGCGCGTGTCCGACGTTACTATGAATAACATAATAGATTCCAAGAATCGGGTATTGCCTGCCGACGCTTAAAGTCGGGATTGCGCTTCCTGATTCGGCTTTACATAGCATTAATATTACATCAATTATATATAAAGGAGTGGAACGATGCGAGACGTAGAGAGAAATTTAATTTAATAATTAATTAATTAACTTACATTCCTATTTTCAACTTTTTATCTCTCGTCTTTTTATATATACATATATATACACATACGCGCGCGCGCGCGCACACACACGCACATATATTTTCTTTTTCTTTGTATCTTTTTTTCTCACCTTTGTCTCGCATCGTTTTAGAAAACGGGTGCATCTTGGAGAGAGCGCGTCGATTAAAGTTGTCCGAGTTTAGACACATTTACGTCTTTATCGTATGAACGATCGATCGATCGATCGATAGATCCTCTATGGTTCTTTGTGGACAGTTTTTTTTTTTGGATAAATTAATTTCTCTTCCTTTTATTTCTTCTTATGCTTGTATATCGTTGGAGAAAAAAAAGAAAATTCGTAAAAGTACCTCGAACGATACGGACGTGTGTGTCTCTAACTCGTGCAACATACTCATATCCTTAGTTGGTACTTATTTACATCGTATGTTTTAATGGTTCACGCCTTGGTGGTAACGAAGGATGCTCCCTCCCTTCCCTTCACCATACCTACCTACCTATCGCCCCTATCTCTCTATCTCCCTGTTCCCCCTATCCCCTCCCTATACCCCCATATGCGAGAGAGATCGACATATATGCGTGCACATTACATGTTCTAATTGCATTACATTTTTTGCCGTTAGCTTTCGCTGGGAACTATCACGCGACGCCACGATAGACTTTGATATGAGCACCTTTTCTAGCTACTATATTATCTCTTTTATTTTTTTCTTCCTTTTTTTTTTTTTTTTTTTTTTTAATATATACGTAGAGGGGGAGAGAGAGAGAGAGAGAGACAGAGAGAGAGAGAATGAACAAACGAACGAACGAACGAGTGATAAGAAACAAAAAATCAGCTCTTTGCCCTTGCATTATTATAATAAGTGCACACACATAAACACATGCGCACAAGCACACATACACAAACACATATGCAGCTAAATCCATCTCTTCTATCGATCTCTTATATCTTTTATTTTGTGGTCCTTTTTTTTGGTATTATTTCTTTTCCTTTTGTTTCTCCCCCCCCCCAACACCCCTCTTATATCTTAATTTTTTTTTCTTAGTCTTCTAACTAACTCTAAAAGCTGCATCTTAGATATCGTGAACATTATTATATTTACGTTGAATGTGTTTGTTTTATTTGTGAATTGCTAACATGGTGACTGACAACACAGTGTCGTTTCTTATATGAATTACTTTCTCCTAACTCTCTAGGCATTTATATTTTATTACTATTTTTTGTTTTACACATTTACACACATAATATATATATATATATATATATATATATATATATATATACATACATACATACATATGTATGTCTAATATAAACAATCGTCTATGCTTGTACGTCGTACACGAAAAGAAAATTCTTGCGAAGAAACATAAAAGAAAGAAAAAAAAAAGAACAGAAAAAATGTAGTAAAACAAACGAATTTTAGATATTTACATTATTTCGTATTACTGTTAACCTTGTATTCTCTATTCGATTTCTCCGTTTTTTTTCTTTTCCTATATGGATATATATATATACACACACTATATATATATATATATATATATATATATATATATATTACACACACAGATATGCATCTATGTATATGTAGTGGAATTGATGGGGAGGAAGAGTTTTAGTTTCACCCATGTCTCGTGAATAGGATTTATCCTGGCGAAAGCTGACGCGCGTAAAATTCACGCATATTCGTTGACACACAGCGTGGAGCGACATTATCTCTCTTCTTTTTCTTCTTCTTCTTTTTCTTCTTCTTCTTCTTCTTCTTCTTCTTCTTCTTCCCACTTTACCCGTTTGATCTTTTTCCCTCTTTTCTTATCTTTTTTTTCCTTTTTCTTTTTCGTTTTGTCTTCTCTATTCTTTTCTCTCTCTTATTTTTTCCTCTCAAATGAATTCCGTGCGACCGTGTGTACGGTACGTTTCTTCTTCCCTAATTTTCTTTCTTTCTTTTTTTCTTTTCTTTTCTATACTTTTTTTCTTCTTTTTTTCTTTTTTGTTACGAAAGGTGTGCCCTTTTTTTTTTAAATAGCGTTTTTTTTTTAAATTACTGGGATGTAGGACACTCACTCACACATAGATACTACATGCATACATACGGAGAGGTGGTACACACTTGCACACATTAAACATTAACGCGTACACACGTTATACAGAAACACACACACACACACACACACCATCCATACATAGATCATAATAATAATAATATTAATAATAATAATAATAATAATAATTATAATAATAATATATACATACGTACACGTACACACGCAAATCCTTTTTTTACATCTTGTATACACTCTCTTGTATTATCGACGATTATATCGATGGTGAACGATCGTGTTTAATAAATGTGCCTTGTGGACATACATATCTTTTTGCTTGCCGGGTTGGTGGACTCTTACCCTGATTATTATTACCTCGCTCGGTGTTTGTACTTTTCGTCAAGACTATTCTTCGACTCGATCATCGTATTTCAAAATGGATTGACAAATATCCGTAATGTAATTTGTCTTTTCTTGTTTTTTTTTTATCGTTTCCTTTTTTTTTTTTTCTTAAATCTTCTCGACATCTACATACTCCTTTTTTGCCTTTCCGCGAAGAATTGCAAGATGCGAAAAGTGCAATCACCGTTTCTTGTTACGTTCTGTATTATTTTTTTTTTCACTGGGCTCGCAGGTATCTTTGGTGTCTACGGATCAAGTTGGAGATTTTCTGTGTCGTAATTCTTGGTTCTCTCTTTATCTTACTTACAGGGTACTCTCTCTCTCTCTCTCTTTATCTCTCTTACTTCCTCTTTCTCTCTCTCTCTCTCTCTCGCTCATGCTCTTTCTGTCCGTCTGTTTGTTTTTGTCTCTTTCTCTCTCTCTCTCTCTCTCTCTCTCTGTCTTTTTACATACACGTACTACTCACTTTCCTTCCGTGTTTATCTCTTTTGATCTCTCTCTCTTTCTTTCTTTTTTCATTCGGCTCTCTTGCCCGCTCTCGATCAATCTTTCTGTAGTTATCTCTCTCTCTCTCTCTCCTCTCTCTCTCTCTCTCTCTCCCCCCCCTCTCTGACTTGTTTCAACGATATAATCGATTTATTTTTTCCATCAATATCTAGGTACATACATCTTAAACGTTGTCGAATTATCATTTCGTTTCTATAACTTTCCCCGTCTTTAATTTTTTTTATTTTATATATATATATATATATATATATATATATATATATATATGTATATACAAATCAATATCAACGCAATAATTGATAAATCGTATTCATCGTAACGAAAGTTGATCCTTTTTTTTTTTTCTTTTCTTTTTGAACTATGTTTCATGGCAACGATCTTTTTTTTCTTTTTCTCCCAAATTCTTTCACAATCCCGATGATAATAGATATCCGTCGATTCAATATAGAAAATATGGAAAACACATGGTGCTCTATTCGTATTACGTATCGAAGTTACGTCAATTTGATGGATACATTTTTTATATGGAAATATGTTTATTTTTAATGGAAATATTTTTTATTGACAAAAATTTCCCATTTCAACGTTAAATTTAATTCATTGCATTACTTCCAATGGGAAAATAAGAGAGATCAATAGAGAGAGAGAGAGAGAGATCAAAAGAGAGAAGTGGGAGCGGAGGGAGAGATGTGGAGAGAGAGAGAGAGAGAGAGAGAGGGATAGAGAGAGAGAGAGAGAGAGAGAGAGAGAGAGAGAGAGAGAGAGAGAGACGGATAGAAAGATACAAATACAGGTAAGAATTTAAGTGTTTGTGCAATCACAAGTGGCACACGCAAATTTGGCTTTTTATGCTGGGTCAGAGAGTAAGAAAGAGAGAGAAAGAGAGGTTTTGGGAAAGGGTTAAATGGAAAGAGGAAATGAGAGAGAGAGAGAGAGAGAGAGAGAGAGAGAGAGAGAGAGAGAGAGAGAGAGAAAGTGTGATATATAGAGTGATTTAGAAAGAAAGAGATAGAAAAAAATGGGGAGAGAATCTAAGTAAAATTCTGGTGATTTGGCAGAGGGGCGGAATCGCAAGTTGGTGCTGCGTACATATATATATATATATATATATATATATATATATATATATAAATATAAAATGCGTATATATCGTGTTACAATGGTGCAGTGTCGATTGCTGTATGGTAGCGGGATCTACAAATACTAACTTCTGTGCTTCCAGGTAGGCCAAGTCCAATTCATTTATTCCTTTGGAATATATATACGGTTGATGTACAGTTAATGCGGAAATATGTTGATCGAGAATTCATTATAAATAAAAAAAAAAAAAAATAGACAATATCTCGATCGTGTTTCGATCATTATATTTGATTCCTATTGGTTAGGTGTCCAAGTGTATGTAGCTCTCAAGAATATACGTATAAATATATATATATATTCTTTTGTTTTCTGAATTAAGTATAGTGAATCTAATCGGACCACCCTCTATACCTTGGATGGATGGTCATATTGTAATGAAATCATTATTTTCGCCGGAACCGTACATATACCGTCTATTTACAGGCAATATCGTGCTGATCTCAAATACAAAAGATGTTACATTATTAGATGAAAAGATCTTATATTATATATGTATGTATGTATATATATATATATATATATATATATATATATATATATATAGTAAATTTAAAAAAATGTATGCACGATATTGCGAATCTCACAATTGTGTTGCATAGTGGGCACTTTTCTTTTTTTTTTTTTTTTTATAAATGTACATACATCATACATGAAAACGCCATGGGGCACTACTGATTCTTTGTATTAATTAATTAATTAATTATCCACTGATCGATCTTGAAACGTTACGTATCTTCTCTCTTCTTTTGTGTTTTTTTTTTATTATTATCATTTTTTGTTTCATTGTTTTCTCTCTTTTTTTTTTGGTTTAATTTAATTCATTTCCTTTGTTTTTCTTTTTATTTTCTTCTTTTATCAACGTTTGAGCGCTCTCATCATTGTTTATCGTTCGCGATTAGTACACTAATCGAAGTAAAACTATTTTTAATTTTCCTTCCATTAGGAGGCACGATATTGCCACCACCACCGTCGTTCGTAACAAGTGCAATCTTCCCTCCGACGACCGCGATGCTACCACGAGGACCACCCCAATTCGCTGGGCCGTATCCACCACCACCGATATTTTATTGGCCCTATCCTTCACCTCCCGTTAGTCCAACTAATTATTATAATCCGGCGAGCGTCGGTGGCATCGCGCCGATACCTCAACAAGCAGCACTGGTAAAATTAATTGCATATTAATTTATAATACATAGATATTATATATATAAAATAATTTACGATATGTGGGTGTGCGTGTAAATTAAATACAAAGTCACAAAATAAGACAAATGTTGACCTTTATTGCAGATCTTTTTCTTAATGTTTCGATTGCACGTTAGGCTTGTATAATACAATAATTAGTTTTTACAATTGTACGTGCATATATTATTGATAAGATGGGATCTAATTGACGAACGTATATATACGATTATAATTCTCTCTTTTCTCTCGGTGCTCGAGAGAATTGAATTATATCATTTTATTATACGAAAATCGAATGTCGTTATTTTGATCGATTTAAAACAAACAAACAAAAAAGAAGACAGAGAAACATTAGACAATGATACGTTACGCATTTGTATAATTAAACTCGATATAAATCCGAGTTTGTTAAAAAAAGAAATTAAAGAAAAAAGTGAAAGAAAGGAGAGGAAAAAAGAAGACGCGTCGAATAGGAAGAAGTAAGATTTTTTTTTTTATCATACCTACATTAAATCGGTAGCCATGCATTCGATATATCTCCTTATACTGTTTCGCTGATAACGCAATTATATATATATATATATATATATATATATATATATATATATATATTTACATATACTTTTTTTCCTTCTTTTTGTAGTTAACACCTGCGGAGTGTTTACAACTAGGACCAGGAACCGCGGCAGTGACGACAGGAACGTCGCCATCCGCGGAACCTCGTCTCGATGCAACCCTGACACGCGTGGAGGCAGAAAAACGTATTGCCTTGCCGGGACATCATCAACCAGAATGCAGTCCCTTCGTCGAAGTTTTTATGGTCTGACCATGAGCCGAAATACTTTAACGAACTTGTTTCTGGTTCCTCTGTTCGTTCACATTCGAGGCCGATTGAATAGAATGTGTGTTCCCTTCCTCCGACCCTTTCCATCGATTTGAAGGAATTTATACACGTACACGTAAACATGCACGCGCGCGCGCGTCACGAAAGGATTGCGTACGAACGCGTCGTAATTCTTAAAAAAAAAAAAAAGAAAAAAAAAAAACAAGAAAACGAAAAAAAAAAACAGGAAAAAGAACAAGTAAACTAAACTGAGCTACCAAACAAAGACAGAACAAAAAAGTCAGATAGAAGAATCCGACGGAAGGAAATTTTTGTTTTTGGACGTTCTCGTCATTTAATCATCGTTTCGATGATTTTTCTACGTTAGACGAGAGAGATATAAATGCAAAGGAATAGGTGAGAGCAAACAAATGGAAAAGAAAATAATAAAAGAGGATCTAACTCGTTGATCCTTCTGACATTATTATCCTTTCTTCGGCGCACACGCACACATACACGCACACACACACACACGCGCGAACGCGAACGCGCACACATATATCGTCTTATCCTTCTAACAGACGACCACATGTCATTTGGACAACCCTTTTTTTTTCTTCTTTCTAGTCGAAAGACAGACCCAAGCGATCTTAAGACAAGGTACAGAGCCCTGCGGACTCATTTTTCTTTCTCTTATTCTCCTTAAGTATCCTCCTTCGAATTTCCACTTATCTTTTTTCTCTTTCCGCTGTCTCTGTCCTTCTTCAACTTTTCTTCTTCTTCTTCTTCTTCTTCTTCTTCTTCTGACCTTGCCCCCTCTCTGTCTCTCTTCCCCTCCTCACCCTTCGTTGAGTTAATATGATTAAAAATAATAAGCGTATTATCTGAAATTTCTTTTATATTCCAATTTTTAGGAAAAGAAAAAAGATATTACCTGTATATCCCTTAAAGAGAGGTTCCTTTTTTTCTCTTTCTTTTTATCCGTCTCTCTCTCTCTCTCTCTCTCTCTCTCTCTCTCTCTCTCTTTCTCTTTTTTGTTTGTATCTTTCCTTCCTTTCTTTCTCTTTTTCTCTCTTTTTATATATCACTTACTTTATATACGAATCGTATCGTTAATAACGTTGCATGTGATAACGTTGATCGGCGATGTATGTTCCTTATTTCCAAGATATATTAGGCGCTACGTTATTTTCTATTTGTTGTCTTTTAAAAGACATATTTAAGTTACAACACGAGATTGATGGAGGAGGAATTGACGTATAAAACGAGGAAACTGTGAGAGCATATCATAATCGAATAAGAGTGTGATCTTCCGAACGATATTCCGTCGTCGATCGTTGCGAACGTGAGTGTAGTATGAATTTGGATCCTTCCTTTAAAAAATTCAATTTAATGATTGAAGGGAATAGTCAGGATCGTATCGTTGATGATAATGATGATTATGATGATGATGATGATGATAATGACGACGATTATTATTATTATTATTATTATTATTACTATTATTATTATAATTATTATAATTATTATTATTATTATTATTATTATTATTATTATTATTATTATTATTATTATTCGCATTCGTTATGTCCGACGATCGTTATTTTCTTTTTCTTCTTCTTTTTCTTTATCTTATTCTTTCTTTCTTTCTTTCTTCGAATCGTTACGGTTCGTCATCGATTCGTTGAAGGAAAGCACTTTAATTTAATAAGTTTTATATTCTATGAAACTTAATATATTCCTTAATGTGAGAAATCTACCTTCGTTATATGTTAATCATTAATTAGCCGCTCGTTTCTAGCTCGGATAAATATCGGTTGGTGTTTACGATGAAACGTCCTGAATCTTCTCTTCTTCTTCTTCTTTTTTTTGTTTCTCATAAAAAAAGAAAAAAAAGAAATAATTCGCACGTTTCAGTGTAAACAGCCTTTGTACTTGTATATCGTTCTCGTGATAAATATAATAAGTAGTAAAATCGCGTTACTCGTTGCTATATTACGCGAAAATCCAGCTTGCCTATTATATTATATTATTGCGTATGTGTCTTTATTCGAAGGAATTTACGAATTGCGTGACAATCGCGTTAATTTCTTTTCTTACGTTAAGACGGATTTTTTCCTTTCTTTTTTGGTTGGTTGGTTTTTTTTTTTTTATAACAGCAAATATCACGAATGTCTTCCGATTATTATGTGGCTCTCCGTTTAATCGCTTTGTGTATCGATTATTAGTACTTTTAGGATACAGGAGTATGCATACATACATACATACATACATATACATACATACATACATACATACATACATACATACATACATACATACATACATACATACATACATACATACATACATACATACATACATACATACATACATACATACATACATACATACATACATACATACATACATACATACATACATACATACATACATACATTCATACATTCATACATACATTCATACATTAATACATTCATACATACATACATACATACATACATACATACATACATACATACATACATACATACATACGTACGTACGTACGTACATATGTGTACGTACATATATATAAGAGCTCTTACTATTTGGATATCCGAGTATTCGAATAATATTCAAGACTAGTAAATCTGAGCAATAATAAGAATCCTAATACATACATATATACATACGACGACGACGCGACGACGATGACGATGACGACAACGATGATGATGATGATGATAATGATGTGATATTTTATCATTGGTGCTGATAAAGAAAAAAAAAATGCAGCATCGATAAGAGACTTTCATCGACATAATCGTGACTATTTCGGAGAGATTCTTGTTTAACTTTGCCTAAGTCTCTCTCTCTCTCTCTCTCTCTCTCTCTCTCTCTCACTCCCTTTCTTTCGTAAGAGAATTTACTTTCGTTATTATCTATTAATATTATCGTTCCATTGCATTCCTTTCTTCACCTCCATGATGTTATCATCGAATATATATATATATATATATATATATATATATATTTTCGTTTTCCAAATAAATAATTCATCATCAAGGACGATTCATCATGCGTAAAGTTACATTTGCAAGAGAAAAAAAGTGATATCATTTGTAATGGAACGCTCATTATGTAGACTTACTGCCGTTGCCACGCGATTCGTTCTTCCGTTCTTCCAGCGATTTTTCCTTCAAACGAGACGGAAATTAATATTAAGTTCGAAGGAGACTCAATAATTTACTCGTGCATTCTTCGCACGATCGGTGCAATAATTACTGTTTTATTATATTGTATTTTTTTTTTGTTTTTCTTTTTTTTTTTTCTTTTCCTCCTCTTTCCTAAAGTAATTCGTACAATAGAGATCAAATGAACGTATTTTCTGTGCCACAAAGTGAAATCTCGAAATCTGTAAAAAGATATCTTTCAGATTCGTGAAAAAAATGATGTGTTTGCGATTAATTGAATTAATTAAAAAGGCACAAACACACACATATATATATTATTATAATATATAAATTTAATATTAATCTGACCTTTGTTTCTTTGGAAAAAGTATACATCAAAATTTTCTTTCATTTTTATTAACTCACTCGAATCTAATCTAATTTGTACAAGATGATAAAAGTCATCTTACTTCAAAAAAAAAAGACCGAAAGAAAAAAGACAACAAGAATACAAAAATAAATAAATATCGACCAATATATGATTTCTCTGTGAGCAACGAAAATACTCGCGTTTATAGCTCGATCTCGACGTGAGCCTTCTCGCGTAATTAGTATAATAGGAAATTGTATATATATACATATATAATATGAATAGGGATACATAAAAAAAATTATATATATATATAAAAAGATGCGTATATATATATATATATATATACACTTAAACGCATAACAAACAAACACACAATATAGAATTTATCGCTATAGAATTACGTGCCTTTTGGCGAGAAAGTCGTGCATCCTGAATATAATGCATGAGGCGTGTACACGTGCTCTTTTTATTTTTTCTCATTCTCTCTCTCTCTCTCTCTCTCTCTCTCTCTCTTTCTACACCCTCTTCTCTTTTTTTTTAATTTAAATAACGTCGCACATAGTGCATATCCCCTATCATCTACACGGAAATGAGCCGGTGATTATGAAAACGTGGTCGAAGTATGAAATAAAAACAATTGAAATTAAAACTAAAAGAAAAAGAAAAGAAAAATTCGTTCGCCGCTCAATTCGCACGACGATAATCCGATTATACGAATTACGCGATATATACATTTTGTTTAGCAATTTTTTTATTTTGACCACTTTCTTGTTAATCGCCGATAGAAATAATTTGCGATTTCGTTGATTCGGAATATGATCATCGCCAATTATCATTCTTCGTTTACAGCCTCAGCCAGGAAGGCGACGATAAAATAGTAACCTGAATTCGATATTTATATAATTATGTTATATTGACGATATTAATATTAATATATTCGATATTGTTTTGAAAGCATTTGATTTTTTCTTTTTATACCACAAACCACATCGACAGGATTGAATGAAATTATATACACGTAGACCTCTTTTAATTCTCATTGCAAAAATCTCATTTATTTATTTATTTGATTTTGTTTGTTTATTTATTGTTCGTTCGTTTGCATTCGCTCGTTCTTTTTTCTCCTTTTTCTTTTTCTTTCGTGCATACACATGCATAGTGAAAATCCACGAATCGAGAAAATATATGTAGATATATAAATATATGTAATTAATACGGATCATATGCATATATAAAATAGAGGTAAAAAGGGAAAGTTTCGTGGAAGTAATACAATTACTATAGATATATCGCTGTTTCATTGTAAATAAAACAAAAAAAAAAAGAAAGAAATAAATGAATGAATGAAGTTTAACTTCATTATGCTAATCTATTATCTTATAATTATATGTATAGTATTTAATTATTTATATATGATATATATATATATATATATATATATATATATATATACACACATAATACGAGGTTCATTTGAAAACTTTGCAACTTTTTTTTTCATTTTAAGATGCGTTTCACCTTAAGGACGATATTAATACATTATAAAATAATCCGCGAAATTTTCAAATGAACCTCTTATACATACATACATACATACATACATACATACATACATACATACATATATATATATATATATATATATATATATATATATATATGTATAATGCCTCTCGTAGAAAGACAAGTCTCGTATAAATTTGTGCTCTTACATACAAGATAAACTTATAACAAACGGACGGATTATTTAGTTATAATATGTGCGATGTCTTCCCCCCCCCCCTCCGAGATCATCATTTTGTTTAAGAAGGACCACATCGAATAGATCATTCTGGTAAGTTCAAACAAACACATACACGTACCTACATATACTTATACATATATATATAAAATTAAAAAATAAAATTTTCCAAATAATTTATTAAAACGATAAGTTTTGATTATTTCCAATCGAGTCTATCCCGTCAGTTTTGTTCATTAAAAGTAGTCATAGTTAGTCATTGATTTATAACGAATGGATATAGTCCTTCTTAACGATAAACTCGTTCAATGAATCATATTCTTGTTTGATGATATAAACGAAGAATGAATTAACAATCAATGATTAAACCTAGATTGTATTATACTACTTTAGACTCGTTCGAGTTTATGTATCACAATTTGGACTACTTAGGCGAGTTTCTCACCTATCGAGAAGGCAGAACTCTTTTTGAGCACGATTGGCAGTATTAAAATCATCGTAGGTTTGTATAAAATTTCTTTTTGTTTTACTCTTTTTGATAGACGTTAATATACACCGTTAATATATATGTATGTATATATAAAACGATCGTTCGATTAAAAAAAAAAAAGATCGCGTACTTGTCACATACGAATTTTAATCTTATCTCTCGATATTGTTCGGTTAAGCCATAAATTAAAATGATCAAATGCAATTTCAAATAATTGATAACGAATTATTTGTATTCGATGATTATTTAAAAAGAAAACGCTTGGTATCGTCATTCCACATTTTATCGATTAACTCGCTAAATTGTGGAACAACAAATATGATTGATATAATAAGTTCATAGAGAGAAGAAGAGTTCAAGTGGTCGGTTAACAACGTAGTCTTCTTTGGAGTAAATAAAACTTCTGTGCGAAAGTACCAGGCACAACGCACATATATATATATATATATATATATATATATATATATATATATATACACACACGCGCGCGTGTGTGTGTGTGTATTCGTGCGATAATCTGATTGTACGTTGATCCCTGAATCATCAGGACCAATGATACAACACGACGTTCGAGTATTGAGATCTCTGTATAATTGTATTATTACCATTAATATTATTAATATTATTATTATTATTATTATTATTATTATTATTATTATTATTATTATTATAATCATTACTATTATTATCATTATCATCATCTATAAAATGCAACCGTTGTATTGCACCGCATTTTTATTCGAGGAAGATCACGCGTGAAGATTTTTTTATTCTTGTTTCTTCTTTTTTTTCTTTCGTTTACTCAAGTACCAACATTTGATAAGATTGTTTCGTTTGACGCGAAAGCATCAAACGATAATGTTATTCGTAAGGCAAACGAGGTAACAAAATTCTTACAGTCACATATTCTCGCGTAAATTCGCGAAAGGACGTATAATCGATAAAAAAAGGTGGTTTTCTACATAGCCGTTTCCAATGGTTGACTCTTGCTTCGCGCACCAGCCGACAATTGCGTCAACTCGGTCGGTTCGTTTACCAAAAACGAATCGAGATTAGTCTCTAATAAAACTTCGCTCTTAGAACGAAGAGGTTTCTCCTCGCCGATATCTAAATTCGTTTCGAGAAGAGCCTCGCTTCTTGGCCTAGCTTCTTGATCGTAATGATAAGGATGAGGCGGAAGTGGTGGACTGAAGTCCGACGGATATTCAGGAACGGGTTCGGACGTTTGACTCGGTGTTAATGTCGCCGTATCGTAATTACGAATTTTGTCGTAATCCACTTGTACGTAGCCGCCAGGGGCACGTTCGATGTCACGCTTCAATTCGCTCAACGAGTCCGTCAAGGCTAGGCTCGAGTGTAATGGTAACGTGGAAGCGTTGTTCATATAGGAACTTTCGTTAACATTGTCAGCGTTCTGACTACTTTCGGGCGCGGTATTATCGTTCGTACTACTGTCCAATGGCCAATCGCTGTTGTTTCTCGATGCGAACGTTGAATGATTCCGAAAGCCCTCGTTACGATAGGTCAAGTCGAATACAGGATTTTCCGTACTCTGTGCGGTCGAGTAAGATGTTTGTACGGTACTTTTAAATTCGCTAGTGCTAGGGGAATATCGTGGATTGTGCGCCTCGTAAACGTCGTAACTTTGATTATCCTCCATCGAAGAATTCAATTGTGACTTGTCCATAGAATCAATGCTACCGCCGTTAAGCATCCTTTTGTAATCCAACGATTTCGAGTTGAGTGTGTCTGTCGATTGTTTCGTCTATAAGTTATAAATTGTATGTAATCCGTGAAAAATTGATTGCGTATGATGGAAACGAGATCGATTATCATTTATCTCACTCACCGCGATAGGTTTTCGCCGATAAGCCAATTCCGTGAATCCGGACGTTGAACCAACTGATCGTAGTGAATGTAAAGATTGACGAATAGAATTACGCCTCTCTAAACGTTCGAGTTTTCGTTTCTTCGATTTGGACACCCACAATACGATAGCGGCTGTTAACAATGCCAATGCCACGCCTAAAGCTCCCAATACTCCTACGGCAACGATGTCCCTTCTCCATGAGAGCGGATCGATGTAAACTTTAGGATCTACGAATCATCGATGAGTCTTTTTAAATATAAACCGAATCGTTTTAACGATCGGAATGTATCATTGTTAATTTGATATTACGCGCGTACCAATTTCGCATAGGAAAGGATTTGGTTGAGCACAATAATCGACCTCAATGGTTTGATAGGTAAAAATAGTACACTGATCGACACGTTCGAGTTGTTGAACCCAAACACGTTCGGAATAATCGAAACGTTCTTGTTGCTTCTTTAAAAATCTCCAAAGTTCCAAATAATCGCCCATGATGAAAGGCATCGATGCGTTTGCCGCCTATAAATCAACAAAACCGTTTTTCTATTTGTCTGATACCACGATTGATCTCGACGAGACCAAAATTATTATTTACGTAAAAATAATTACTCGACAAAAATCACGTGCACCGTAAAAGTCCATGGGTGCACCGATGTAAATGTAACAAGTATCGCCGACTAGATCCCAAGCGGGTGGACACTTGCCGGTTAAAACGGACTTATTGTTCATGTGAAATGGTTGATAATCGACCTGTAACAATTCTGGAGAATCACCACGATCACGAATTCTTCCACCTACGGCCAAGGTTTCGTTGTAACTCCACCAATTGTAACGTGCGTCTACATGGGATCTCCACATTTCTAATTCCCTGAGAGAAAAAGAAAAAAGAAAAAAAATCACATGTAAAATATAATAATAATAATAATAATAATAATAATAATAATAATAATAATAATAATAATAATAATAATAATAATAATAATAATAACAATAATAATAATAATAATAACAATAATAATAATAATAATAATAATAATAATCATAACAATAATAATAATAATATTCAGATATTTTATCTATCCTTACTGTGATCTGTTTATAGTAAGTATTTCATAATCGTTATCGGGATTGAAGAAAACGTTATCAACGTATCTTTGGCCTGGTGTACCAGCAATAATAGTGCTACGTCCTTCTCGATCAACAGCATAGTTTCTTAAAAAAATAATTTTGTTCATGAATCGACGGTACGTAAGATAATATTTATCTACATATATTTATTTCATTTTATTACTCACTTATAGAATCCATTATGAGAAGTGCTTTGATATATCGGCAAACGTACTCGTTCGAATCCCGAAATTTCAAGAAGATGCAAGCCAAGATTAGCATGTAGATAATTTAAGCTCATATTACTGACCACTTGTTTCAAGACGATGTTGTTACAATACGGAGCATTATTTTTCGTGAAGTAATTTCTGTATATCGTAACCTCTTGATAAGGACTACTGTGACGACCTTCGACGTATCTAGTATAAAATAATAATAATTGTTATTTTTCTATAATGTTTACATATATATATATATATATATATATATACATAAATTAATATTGTTAAGTATTACTGACAGAGCAGGTTTATTAAAATTCTCAGCAAAAAGATTGTTATGAATCCAGCCTTTTAAAGAAGTAGCAGAACCTCTTGAGTCAGCACGAATGGAGAGTCCACCTTGATTTTGACGCACCAAATTATTCTATAAATATGAAATATATATTTATTTTATATTATGATATCATTTGATATTCCGCTACAATTCAAATCGTACGATAGGTACTTACTCTAAAATACAATGATTGTGTATTTTGAACGTCCAACCATATCGCCGATTTACATGTTGAGAAGTTACCATAAAGCTTTTCACAATTATTTGTAAATTGATTGCGTTCGAGCGTCATTATTGCGTTTACTTCGCCAGCACTAGCATATTTAACAGCACCTTCTCGACAATTTGAAATAACTGAGTATGATATATTGTGTTGCACGTCTCGATCTAAACAAATTTTCGAATGTAGTCAATTGGTCTCGTACGGTTAATTATAATTTTGTTAATTAGTCTTTTCCTCTTTCTCTTTCTAATTTTTGTTTGTTTTTGTTTTTTACTTACTGAAACCAATAGCAGAAATTGGTAGAGTCACGATCTCTGCAATAAAACCGTGTATATTACTTGCACCATTTGCGAAAAGTCTTACACTGAGACTTGGTTCACGAGTTTTAAACAATTTCTTCTCATGAGGACTATCAACCTCAAGATGACCTATCACCTTAGCAGTTACGTTGTAAATGTCTCCATCGTACAGAGTGATACCATCCGCTCGACCTGGTTTACCGGTCGAATTAAAAAGATTAAACTGTAGAAGTCTGTATAAAAAAAAGGAAAGAAAAGAAAAAAAAATTAATTTACAAATGTATTGACCTAGATCATATCGAAAAAAAAGTTATATATATATATTATAATTCACCTAAAACCAAATGGTTTGGATCTATAAGGACTACGGAAAATCTTCACGCAATTAACTGGATGATTATCGTATCTGTAGTATATAATGACGCGTTCCTCGATCGTTATTTCTTTCGCGGTATCGCAAATATCGATCATACTGAACAAATGATAAGGAACGTTCAGATCCTTGATCGGTGTAAATGAACTTTCATCGGCTTCACGACCTTCGCCAGTTAAAGACAGTACGTTGATCCCATTACCGAGAACGTTCTTAACAGTGTTAAACAACAAATCAACCTGGAAGTATACGAATAAAAAAAAAAATATATATATATATATATATATATATATATATATATATATACATATAAACTCGTCGGGACACGATCGAAAGAAATTTTTCTACGGGATACTAACAGTATGAGTCGGCGATATAACATTTATACCGTGATAAGCACTACGATCTATATTAACGTGCATGATCGTCGGCGATTTCATGATCGATTGCAAAGCAGCAGATTTTTCATTATGCAAAATACCAGCTCCCGTTATATTGATATACTTCAATACGGATTCAACTCTTCTAATCGTTTCATGTGTCACAACGTCGTGTATGCGATGCTCGTAAAGATGATGTTCGAATTCGCTATTGGCTATTCGTATTCCGGCCCAATAATCATAATCGTCGTCGATGTTCCTTTTACCACAGTGAAGAAAAACGAATTGTCCATCCCAATTGCACTCGTGACGATGTCCAAAGTATTGACCGTTCAATCGGATCTGACATTCCTCAAGATTTTCTTCGTTTCCGGAGCACTAAGGGAAAGGAGGGGAATGTTATAATCGATCGACCCATCTCGTTTGTTTTCTCATTATTTGTCTTTGATAAGAACAAAGAAAAGAACAGTCGACAGTGAGGAAAAAAAAATAAAAATAAAAATAAATAAATAAATAAATACTTGTAATGGTTCCGGCCAAGACCAAACACGGGTCAATGAGCCGGGATGTAATTCGTATCTACGATCGTAGGAGACATATACGTTTAAAGAATCATAACCGAGTTGTCGACATGCTACTTGAGCGTTACGTTCTGTAAAACGTTCGTCGCAAATTGGAATCCATTGTAGTGTCGTCCTGTTGAAAACTTCGAGGAATCCTAAAACGGATCACGTGTTAATAAGCTCGTAAGAAACAAATTTATGACGTCTTTAAAAAAAAAAAAAAAGAACCTAATTTGTACCTTCGTTATCGGAAGAGGTGCAACGAGTATCCTTACACAAACGAATGGTGTCGTCCGACATTGGAAGAATTTTGTTAGAATTTCTCACGGATGCCGATATCGGAATGACTGATAATGGGACCGTGGCATTACGTTTGATCGGTCTCATGACGATTTCACGGCCGGGCATGCCGACAGCCTTCAATGTACCAAGTACGAGAATACCGACGTTAGGTGAAAACTCCATGATCACGTCTGGATGTATATTTAACGTAGCTTGCGGCATTATCGTTAGATCGGATTTGATCACGTACGGTTCCTTCCTCGAATACAATGTTAAACTTTCGATTATTCTACCACCCAAATTATCTAAATTAACTTCCACCCCGATTTGCCATGATGCCGATATCGACGCGTCCAAGGAATCGCTCATCAAATAGGGCCGATAATTGGCAACGGCGTGATTGTTCCAATCGTCGAAATCGAAGATCCTACGCCTGTAATTATATGTATATATATATTTGTGTGTGTGTGTGTGTGTAAATATATCACAAATTAATTATAATATTACAATCGTATGGTAGAGTTAGTCGTTAAAGGATCTATAGATCACCTAATAACGGCATCGTCGGAAGTGCCCCACCAATTTTCGGATACATCGACCTCATTATTAATCTTCGCGGTTCTTATACCAGCAAGAAGTTCATAATCCATAGAATTTCCGCCGAAAAGATTTCTATTTACTCGAACCTTTTGTATACCATGAAAACCGACAACGTAACTGGGACCATCGTAATAAGATCTACGCGATATCGCGGCGTAATTATCGTGTCGATTTCTTTTGATCTCGTTGAAGTAAAAACGCGCTGTAACGTCGCCCAATATTTCCGATTGGCTGTTGGCCTTGAACTCGACCATGTAAGCACCGTTGTTACCCTCTATCCTATTATTATTCATCTTTATCTTTTTCTCCATGCCGCGAATCGATATAAGGCCGTTCTTACAACGATTTCCGTCCCAACGATTGTGCGACACGTTCAACGTGGCAAAATGCCCGTCGATCACGAAGCTGAATTGATCGTTGTCGCGCCAGGTATTGTTGTCGAAGTAAAGGCTATGTGTGAAATTTTCGTTGTATTGCCAGACGTCCGGCAAAGTGACCTCGAAACCCCCAGCACGATTCCTTTCGATCGTACTGTCCTGCATTATCCAATGGAAGAGATTATTCGAGTGTCTTGCGTCACGACTGAACTGCGATATCCCTTTTCCGTTGTCCGTGATCAAGGTGTCGTTCAAGTGAATAGCTATCTCGGATAAGTCAATCTCATAGATGTTCCAGTGCGGGGAATGAACATAAATCGCTTCCTCTTGATTGTGCGAAATTTCGCAACCGATGAATTGTACCGTCTCGTTGGCCTTTCGTAGAAAATGATCGCCTACTTCGTCTATGTAACGATTGTAATAGGATGCCAATACACCCTTCCTATTACCCTTAATTTTTGTCTTGGATACGATCAACGATGGTATTGGACCACCGATTATTTTGTTTCTCGTGCTCTGTGGAATATAAATTAATATAAATAAAGAGAATAAATAGCTATTTTTTTTTTTTTTCATTACATATAGAAAGTAATGAACATACTTGAACTGGTGCTAATAATGACGAGATTACTATGACGGCTCCACCAAGAGCACCTTCACCGCTCTCATATTCCAATACGACAGAAAACGAACTAGAGGCGACTGGGAAAATTGTTAAATTACGTTTCATGTGCCAAACGTTTCTCTTCTGATAAATATCCTGCGAGTCGTGTATTATAATCTCTTCGGTACTACGATTTTCTATCGGATTTAATAATTGTATGCCGATGACATAACCAGGAGTGCACTGTAATCATGCGTAACAAAAAAAAAAGAAAAAAAAGGAGTACTTGGTCAATCTAAGTTACCAATATTTATAAATAAATCAACAAGTATACATTTATTTACCGTGATCTCGATAAACTGATGCAACGACTCGCCTTTCACTCTGTCGGTAATGATATACTTGGTCTGCCAATTATCAAGATTAATTTTTGTGTTAGCCTGTGGTATAATTATTGGATCGTATGGGGATTCCGTTGAATATTCCGATAAACGAGCAAACCACCCGGCCAACTCCCTTTGTTGGACGGCAGATAAGGCGGGATTGTGCCTAATACCCGCCACTTTATTATTCTCTATTCTAGAATTGATAACACGCATGCCTAGTTGCTTGAAACTTATTCCGCTTCCACCGTTTTGAGAAAATTCGCTGTTCCTAATCGTATTTACGGCATCGGCCGAATATATGTCGGAATACAAAATACCCAGGCCGTCTTGCAGATTGTTGACAACTTTCACACCTTCCAACGAATGCCTCGCAAAATCGATTTGCAAAGCTACGAAAATGAATGACATTAATTTATCTAATTAAAAATCAACATTAATATATCTATGAAAACGCTTTACCTGATTTGAACAAGTTCGTAGTATAATCCAACAGGCCTGCCTTTTCTATGGTTACGTATTGCAAATCGCTTCTCTGAGCCAGCGGTCCCAATCTCAAACCAGCCCACGCTGGTTCAGAACATCTCACGCCTACGTCGTTCTCGTGCGTACAAGAATTTTCAAAATCGTTGACCGACTCTGCTCTACATTTGGAAATGTCGTTGTCGCCCTCGTTACAACGTACGTTCGTAAGAAGGACGTCCTCGTTGATCCCTGCGTTCGGAATATGTGAACGTTCTATGAACCAATTGTCTGGATCAAGCGTGAGCCCTAATTGGTGACAAACAATGGAAGCGTCGAGGATCGTCCATCCGTAATTACAAACTGTGCCCCATTTTTCGCCTATCCTCACCTATTAATGAAGAAAATAAAATACAGATCCACATACACGGAATGGTTCCTTGTTATCGCGTGATACGATCGCTTAAACTCGTTTTATTTTTATACTATAATCCTTTCTCCGAGGATAACGATACGTACGTATGTGATGTTAACGATTATGTATGCATATGAGGACTCTTACCTGTAATCTACCTTCTAAATTCGTTTTACCTCCTAACAATCTGACTGGTATAGAATCCGTCGGAGAAGATTGAGGTGTCTCTTCCAAGTTGCTAATGTTCTGCGACTCCATGGCAATGTCTTCCTTCAAAGTTAATCGAATATCGCTTGGCCGTTTTCCACGTGCATCCAATTGACCGGCTACCATCATTCCTACTGCCGGAGGGAAACGTAAGGTAACGCCAGATTGTAGCACCAATTTGCCACCTGGTCTCACGTTGATATCACGTTCTACGATGTACTCTCCTGGCTTTAATACCTCTTGACCGTCGACCTCGCCACCAACCAAATTTGTATCGGGCGTCACAAATCTTGGTACGAACGTAGGATTCGATATAATCGTATTTGCACCAGGATTGCTACTATGAAGTAGATAAGGAATATATTCGATCTTGGCGAGAGTGTATCTGTCTTTTCTATAAAAAAAAAAAAAAAAAAAAAAAAAAAAAAAAAAAAAAAAAAATGTATGAAGAGATACCAAAAAATTTAGCATGAAATTAGTTGAAACACAATAAGGTTTCAAATTCATCATAAATTATTCTTTGTGATATTTAAAATGAATACCTGTGAAATAGTCTTTCAAATATTTTATTTTCTTCGGCGTATCCGAGCCAGTTGAATGTACAATTTATGATCTTACTTTGATCCTCCAAATGCGAACCGATCTCGTAAGGGGATTCAGGATTATGTAGAATATTACGAAAAACTTTCACGTTGCTCGAAGAAACGACAACAACCGCGGCTACTCGAGAACGTGGTACGAGCCGTGACGTTACGACATCGCCATTATCAAACAATTCTCTTACGCGATTCTCTCGTAAGAAGTTTTTTGTAAATAATAAATTCTGTACGTCGCTGTAAGGCGAAAGACCGATGCTAACGACGAAGGCACCACGATTTCCATAGAGCTCGTTGTATCTGATAGTTATGTTCGCTGGTAAAACATTAAATATTTCGTACAATGGATTTTTGATCAATATTCCACCATTCGAGTGTTCCCTGAACTGATTGTACTCGATGCAGGCATTCAAGTTAAGCGCCGGGCTCAACTTGATTCCTAATTTTTTATTTTGCACGAAGGAGTTATGGCCAATTTGTAACTTCAACGTTCCCTCCTTTAATTTCCAACTGGATTCCACTTGCAGTGCCGTATCGATGCTGGTATTAAACGAATTTCCCGTCACGTTGACGTACGAATCCCCAGTCGAATTACCAACCTATTACGGGTAAAGGAGGGAAAGACGGGGGAGGGGGTGGGGGGAAAAATAAATATATATATATATATATATTGAATCTCGTTAAGTGTAACGGAATTCTGTGGTCCTCAAGTAATTTTTCACGAAATTGTTTTCATTACCAAGACACCGATATCCTTGTTACGAAATATCTGTGAATATTCAACCACAGTCGTTTGATTGAAATAGACGTACTCCGTGCTTGAACTATCATTAAGCCACACGGCAAATCCGTATCCATTGTTGGAAGAAATGCTCGTCCGTGATACGTTGCGGTTACCACCGGTAACGGTAATATTAATGCCGTCTCCTTGATTAAAGGAAATTCGGCTGCCTGTTACGTTGACATCCGCTGTACCGTGTAACACATGTACACCAGCGGCATGTTCGTTACTAGATACCGATGTTTCATGAATGTGAATAGCCGATCTTAATTTTTCTGCCACTATACCACGACCGTTATTACTTGCAATCGTGCTGCCCGTCACGTTGAGGTCGTATGTTTTTTCTGAAAGATAAAAAAAAAAAAAAAAAAACAAAGAAAAGATAGATCGCTTTAACTCCAACATTCGTAATTTGTCTTAATTTCTGTCTTCTTCTTTTTTTTCCTTTCTTTTTTTTTTCTTTTTTTTTATATATATATTTTTAATTCAGTCTACTAACTGTATCCCGATGACAATCTGATGAAAGCGATCGTATTTGTACGTGGCTGAGCAATAAATTTAATGTATAAATCTTGTCTGGTAGACGTGACACTTTGAGGCAACGTGTTGTTTCTGATTTTAACGCTGGCCAACATATTTTCCGTGCCACTAATCCCATCGTAAACCTCAATAACCGCACTGTCGTTACGGTCGGTTCGCATTTGCAAAAAGTGCAGAGTCAAAACGTGACCCGGCCGTGTGAAAATGTGCTGAATAATAAAATTTTGTTAGAAAATTCATTCTTGGATTTCATTGGTCGTATGATTTCTTTTCTTTTTTTTTTCTTTTTTTTTTTTATTTATTTTGTTTTCAACGAATACTTACTTGCGGACAACGTTTCGTGTTGGGCGTATATTTACTTTGTTCCATGGATATAGTCACTGGAAAAGTTTGACTGGTTGTACTTGGGAAAGTACATAAATCGAATATGCCTGTCCTATCCAGCTTATCTTCCGTTCTTTCGTCATGGTGAATATATTTTATCCCATCTGCTCCGTTCTCTTGTATCGAACATTCATCAATGTGTGCCATACCGTCCGAACTATTTATGTAAATTCCATAACCTGTGTATGATAAAAAAAAGTTTTCTTTTTTTTGTTTTTTTTAACTTACAAGCAGTGTCCTTACAACAATTTATTTACAATATTTAATTTATATTAATCTCGAATTCTATTGTTTGGAAGAATTTTACAATTACTCGTTATTTTCTACTCAATCTCTTATCAATCTATATTCTACAGATTTATAGATCTTTATATCGCTATATATTATCTGGATACTATAAATTCTATAGATCTATAGATTTATATTCTACGGAGATCTCTTAACTATAAATATATACAATTTTATACGTATATTTTTCATACATAGTTTGTTAATATATAATTTATATTAATAATTAATATTGTATGTTAATAATTCATTTAAAAAAAAAAACAAACAAACAAAAAGACGTACCTTTATTTCTTTTCACGGTACAATTAGTTAAGACAACAGGAGCTTCGGGTGTAGTAACATTAATACCCGTGAAAGCAGAGTTAAGGACAGATATCGATTCCATTCGAGGTGGAACACCATCGACTTCTAATGCCGACGTAACGTTATAATCTCTTCCAGTACCGGCGTAACTGGAAATAGAATAGGACGTATTACGTATTACGTGTGATCTAGGTATGAGAAAAAGATTTTTTATTAAAGAACGATCTTACTCACCGGATGATCACGTGTCGTAGAATCGATTTAGATCTTTTAACGTATAGAGTATTTTCTTGGATCAATGGTCGATCATAAAGAGCACCTTCGAATCTAATACCGCGCCAGTGTTTAATGGCTTTGGTGGATCCATCGTGTCGTGGCAAACAAGACAAGCCAAGATCCGGATGATAATCTGATTATTAAATGGATAATATTGATGAAATGTATATTATTGATTGCTCGTAAAATTATAATAATAAATATTATAAATATATATTATATGTGTTACATTACATAACATTTATATATATCACTGTAATAAACATGTGTTATATGTGTTTATACTATATAATACTTTCAATATTATATATGTTTATAATACGTACTACTTATAATATATGTTTATTGCAGTACTTTCTCTCTCTCTCTCTCTCTCTCTCTCTCTCTCTCTCTCTATATATATATATATATATATATATATATATATATATATATATATATATATATATACATACACATATATGTGCGTGTGTGTGTGTGTGTGCGTGCGTGCGTGTTATTATAATAATAGTAAAAGTATAAGTAACACACACATGATACAATATAACACACACACACACACACACACACACACACACACACACACACACACACACACACACACACACACACACACACACACACACACACACACACACACACACACACACCATCATGTGTATGATATACGATAAATAATTTTGTTCTTCAATGATGTTAACATATAATTAAAGTACACATAAATTTTGGGAACGTATGATTTACCACAAACTCCACCACCGAGTTGTCTCTCGGACCAACCCTCGCAATTCGTCAGTAAAGATTCGGTTCCACGACAACGTGGTTGTTCGTAAAGCAAACGTGGTTTGGCTGGCCATTGACGATCGATCCAGGACCACCATCGGCCACCTTGAAAACCAAGATGCCTGCACGCTGTCTCCAAATCTGCTCGAGTCCAACTAAAAATTTAATTATTCATGATGAACGTCAACCGGCGGTGGAAGAAAAATTAAATGGTTGGTTTTTTTTTTTTCAACACAATCAAACGTACTTTCGCGAATTGGTACAAACGGAACGCCATTGGCCTCGGTGAAATAGTTGCAATCTTCCCTCCAACGGTGACGGGCCATCAACAAGCCGTACGATAGGTGGCGATTCAACAGGTGTCGATTCGATGCCCGTTTCCGCTGAAGTAAATACGATCGGGGCTTCTGGCTCTCCCTGAAATTCGATATATATAATTTACTTGGATAAAATACGATTTAGAAGATAATTCGTTTAACATTTTAACAGATCAAAGAACAACTTCATTTTATAGATCTGATAATTGACAAATTGAATCGTGTAATGCTTGACAAGCTGAATCACGTAATATAGAATAGATCGAGAATAATTTCTATGAAAATTTGTAAGATCCGTTACTCAACGATATAGCGACTAAATCTTGTAATAGGACGGATTGAAGATCGTTTTTATTTGATGTTTTCATTAGATTCATTTTTCATCAAATTAGTTCGGAAAAGTTAATACTAATGGATCTTTCATCGAGTTATATATATATATATATATCTTTTTCTTTTTTTTTATTAAAAACATATATTTACAATTAAACAAATATTTAATTAAATATCTATCCGTCGAACAAAAAATTGTATTATAGAAAACGTGAGAGCAGTCAAAACTTAACGATGAGAAAGTGAAAACTAATTTCAGCTGTTTTTTTTTGTTTTAATTTTTTTTTTTTTTCTTTTTTTTTTAATGATTTCTTCCGAAAGTAACGAGAAGCAGATCTTTAGCGTCCTCAGGGAATACGGGCAAAGATCTTGCCCTGTTCCCGAGTATAAGAGGATTACCGAGGTCGAGGGTTAACAACGTGCACACAAGAACCGTCTGTTGATCCATGACCTGAAACGCACTACGTACGAGGGCAATGTTTTTCGAGCTGATTCACTCATTCATGCCTCCAAGTTTCTACCCATCACGTAGTTAATCAAGCGATTAGCCACGCGTTCTTTCTTTTGTCGTACTTGTATCTCGCAAAAATCTAACAATTCGAGTCTAAAAATATATATACATATACATATACATATATGTATGTAAGAATTTCGATCGAAAAAGATGTTGAAATTTGCGGTAATAATTTACGGAACGTAAGTTAAATTAATTTTTAATTTGCATTAATATATGCATATAACAAAAATGTTAGAAAATTTCCAAACTGATCTTTATGACGCTAATCAAACCAATTATTTTTAATTTGCAATTATAATTCAAACAATCACAAGAACGACATACAAGACATTGGATGATTAATTTTTAATTTGCAATTGTAATTGAGAAGTATTAGAAAAAATAACGAATAAATTCATATAATTAAATAGATAAGTACAAATAATTGAATTTGAATATGATTAATTTTTTGCTATTTAAAATAATTATATTCTTTTTTTTTGTTTATATCGAATATAATAAATATAACAATATACATATAATACAGAGAGAGAGAGAGAGAGAGAGAGAGAGAGAGAGAGAGCGACGTATATTTATAATAAACATCCAAGATAAAAATCTTCGAATCTTTCGAGAAATAAAAAAAAGATGATAAAAGAAAAGAAAACCGGAAAAATATGAATTTACAAGTCGAACGGGATAAAAGTTGATCCTATCAAAGAGAAAACTGCTAAACAGTGACGAAAGATCGTCAATGGTTGCAATCATTGTACGCGTAAAAAATTAATCAAGTTTTATACTTAACCACGAGACTATTGAAAATTTATATTCAATGGATGTCTTAAATCGTACTACAGTATATCGTGGTTATTAAAATAGGGAGAACGAAGCAAAGCAAACTCGACCCTTTTTACGAGGCAAGTACTTACGTTGTACAGCGTTCGTTACGACCGATTAAAATTTAATAACATTTATAACCACACCGAATAATAAGAATAAGTAATTTTTTCTTTTTAACGCATGGCGGTAGTAGATTCGCTCGTTTATTCGTGGTATGTCCGCTCATTTGACGACCTTCGACAAATACGTTCTAACCGCATCGTGTCATTTTTACCGGATGACAATTAACAAGGGAATTCAGAGGAAAAGAAAGAGAGAGAGAGAGAGAGAGAGAGAGAGAGAGAGAGAGAAGGAAATCACGAAAAACTAAACAAAACGTAACGGTATATTTACGTGTATACATAACAATTAATTATATATTATTATTTAAATTTTGCCTTAGTTTTAATTTACATTTTTTTGTTTGGTAAATTAAATTTCATTATGTTCTTTGACTAACAAGTAATAATAACTTTTTATTGATTTTATAGATTATATTCACAACAAATCCTTCTTTTGATTTATATATATATATATATTTCGTTTTTTAAGTAGATGTTATTATTCTCATCGATTAATAAGTAAATAATAAATTTCCATTGAATTTATGAACCATATTTATAAAAAATTCTTCTTTAAATCAACATTCTTTTACAATGTAAATTTTATCGATCTCATTGGCTAATAAATAATAATAATAATAATAATAATAATAATAATAATAAATTTTAACTTCTCTTGCGAAACATATTCACGATAAGTTTTTCCTTTTATTATAATTTATACTTTTTCATGTTTTTTCTTAACATTTAATTATTCTTATCGATTGAAACAAAACAATCGATTCTAACTATGTCGAACAGTTATCATTTCTATCCGCAAAATATTCGAGATTGCAATTGTTAATTGTCGCTCTTAACATTTTACTTTCTACATTGAAGATTATAGTTGGAAAAAAAAAAAAAAGACAAAAAAAGAACAGAAAAGAAAAGAAAAAACGATTCGACAATTATTTTTCATCATTTCCGTTCTCGCGAAAGCTCGTAAAGTGGTTTTTGTTCGTAGACAAAGAGAGAGAGAGAGAGAGAGAGAGAGAGAGAGAGAGAGAGAGAGAGAGAGAGAACTAGACAGACAGACAGACAGACAGAAAGAGAAAGAGAAACTGTAGCGATACCGACAGGAAGAAGTAGCGCGTAACGAAAGTCGAAACAATCCGATGATATTCCAGAACACAACCGATTATGATTATTACACCGGAAAGGTGTATTTAAGAATGGAGCCCGGCTTCATCAAATTACTTCACTGGTATATCCTGTCTGATCAATGGGTCAATGATCACAAATATTTTTTTACGAAGAAAAAAAATAAAAGGAAAATAAAAAAAAATGTAATAATAAAAAAATGACAATAAAAAAGAAAAAAGAAAGAATTCAATTAAAATCAATATTCCGCGGTAATTGTTACATCCGTCATCGATCTTATTTATTTACTTTCTCGATATTATCTCGATAATATTGTTTTTACAAAATAATGAGGTTCATTAATATTATTTTATAGGGTGATTTTAAAAATCAATTACTCTTTTCCGGGACCTTTTTAAGCTTGTAAAAATTAGTCTCGTGGATATTAAATTTGATAAGAAAGATTAGTCTAAAAGATCTTGAAAATGGGATAATTGACTTTTAAAATATCACCCAACGAACTTTTGCTCTCATCTTGTATATATTTTTTATATTAAATAATAAAATATAATAGAAAATATTTCATATATAATAATAATAATAATAATAATAATAATAATAATAATAATAATAATAATAATAATAATAATAATAATAGTAATAATAATAATAATAAATAAAAAGTCAATATCTTCTTTTTACGATAAATTTCATTCGAACTATCGATTTTCTATACCGATACTCTCGATATTATCTCGACGACAAGTTTAACCCCATTGATAAGAAATTCATCCATTTCGTGGATGCACTTTATCGAAGTAAAAAAACAAAATCACTCTTTGTCCTTCTCGTACAATGTGTAACAAAATGAATCTAATAAGTTTCAAGCGGAAGTTTGCGCAGCGATTACGAGCCAATAAATTATTTTATCGGTCGTAACTATTGTTTGAAAGAAAATTATAAAATGAGATGAAGAGAAAGGAAGAAAGAAAAATTGTACGATCCCTTCCTGTGTCACTGTATTACTAAGGGTACGCTGTTGCCTGTTATTATAAGACTTTTTCTTCGCTATAATAATGTGCAAACCATAATCTACGAAGAAAATTGATCGTGAAATTTTACCAAGAAACAAAATCGTTACCGGCTCGACTCATTATTGAAATACACTAGAGCGTTAGAGTATACTAGAGACGATGATAAAATCCGATTGGACGCGTACACTAGTAAGATGACTCACACATTCATTCACGTTGGCACGTAACGTACGTTCATGCGTGCAAAGGTACAGAACGTGGCAAAAATTCTTCGATCGATTTAAAAAATCAATCGTTCCTATTATTTACGATATTTCTTAGGCACGCAATTAGGCCAATAATTTCACCGAGTTCGAATCGGTGAGTTTTGTAATTGGAAGAAATGAATGGATGAATGAACGAGTAAAATAAAAAAAAATAAAAGAAAACAAAACAAATTAGCCTAAAAAAAAATCTCGGAAAAGAGTAAGTAAAGTTTCGATATCACTTAGGAACTTTTGGTTCGCCCTTTATTTCGCACATACATATACGGTATACGTTATACATACGTATATAGTATACGTATTTACGAATGTATCGTAGGTGTTAATAATGTAAAATAATATATTCACGAAATTGTGAAATACGATAAAATTACTTTGTCGTTAGAAACGATTAGAACGCAAATTTTGGACGATGGAAAAGAAGATATTGTTAAAGTCGCATGATTATTTGATTGTAAGTAATATATCAGGGTGTCCCCCCACATTCTTCCCATAAGTTTCTTCTTTATCGTGTATCCATTTCGCGTAGAAAAAGAGAAAAAAACTTATGGGACACCCCAATATACATATATATATATATATATATATATATATATATATATACATACCTTCGCAGTGATAATGCCACGAACGGTGATTCCAACCATAGGACCAAAACGTATTTCGACTCCTCCTTCGATAAGTAACTCTCCATCCTTCTCAACGATAAGATCCTCTCTTATTAAATAAGGATTCTTAACTCTCTCCAAGACTTTTTGTCCCCTTACGATTCTAACGCCATGTAATTCGGTGAATCCGTCGTAATTGTTCCCACCGTTAGTGTTATTCGTGTTAACCAATGCCGGTTCCGTGTAATAAATCGACGAACTCTGTTCTGTACTATCTCGTAACTGACCACCCACCAGGACAGTGAGAAACGAGATCGAGAGTATCGGTAAGAGACGATTCATCTTCGTTGGAATGATATCGCTGTTGTCGACGAAAAATTATTTTCCCTTCCACGGGGATGAGTCTACGAAATGTCCAAGTTTCGCTCTATGAATCATCGATCAGGAAACGATCACGGTACACTCTCGTTAGACGAACTACGATTAGTATTAACGATTAGTATTAACGAGAAAGATCTGACGATTCCTTTTTCTTGATTGTTTCTTTTTCTTCTTCTTTTTCTCTTTCTTTTTCTTTCCCGAATGTACTCGGACACTTAAATATATTATTTAAAATCGGTTCGACATGGATCGACGATATAAACCGAGAATTTCTTTTTCTCGATCACTCTTAATCTCCTTCCCCCTCGGGTATTCGAAAATCTAAGGATACTTCGAGAATCGATTTGATATATATCGATGATAATACTTAAGTCCGAGGGTACTTCGTTTAAATCTCTCCAATCGTACCGAAGACCTAAACGATGATTTGAAATCGGCTCGGTATCGATCTACGATGTGAATCGAATGCTCCGTTTTTTTTTTATTTTTTTTTACTTTTTTTTTTTTTTTTTTTTTTTATACTCTCGGACAACTATTACAACTTGGAGTATACTTTCCCCTCCTGTTAGTTTGTTTGTCCTTCACGGAAACCTTTCGAGTTCTCTTGCTTGTTCGAGCTGCGAACGGTAAGAGAAGATCATTATCGGAGAGAATTTAACGAGGCAGAGAGCGCTTACTCTGGAGAACAGTTACGTTATGCTTCAGAGTGAACTCGGGCGTACTTTGTGAACTCTAGCGATGGATGATCATAGATCGAATCGAATCGGATCGGATCGGATCGGATCGGATATTCTCGAAAAACATAGGAAGTCTCTCACTTTGCAAACAGTAGTATTTTAAGGTCTAACGACGTACGTGTTTTCTCGATCCACCGTGAATGGAAAGATCGAGCACCGATCTGCGATGCCTCTTCGACATATCGGAGGGAAGAAGATTATAAAAGAAGAAAAAAGAAAGAAATAAAGGATACTCAGTATCCCACGTGCGCAATGCGCTCTACGCAACTAACTAATAACCACCACCACCACCACCACTACTAAACACCAACACACTTACACGCGATCATTTAAATTCGAACGTTAAATATTCTTCTCTTGAGGAGAATGACGCGAATAAAAATATAAAAGGGAGAGAGTGAGAGTGTGAGAGAGAGAGAGAGAGAGAGAGAGAAAGGCAAAAAAAAGAGCTATGCAATTGGATTGTCCTTGTCCTTTCCTTCGCTACTATTCACCACTTGTATCTCTTCTTAAAGAATCGAAGGAAAAGTAAAAGAGAGAATAGAGAAATAGAGATAGAGATAGAAATAGATAGATAGACAGAGAGAGAGAGAGAGAGAGAGAGAGAAAGAGAGAAAGCGTCTATAGCGTCGTCTTTAGCGTCTTTGGCGTTCTCCTTAACGACGGCGATCGTTTTAGCTTTATCTCACTCTATAACGATCGAGAATAGTATTTCGATCCGACGCGGTAACGTCGTTCGAATCCAATTTCGAAGGAAGAAAAACAAGGTTGGTTGTTCTTTTTTTCTTTTCTTTTCTTTTCTTCCCTTCCTTCTTCCAGAAGATGAGGGTGAACGTTCTTCGCGATAGCCACCTGGCGTGGCGTCACGTTGGGTGCGGTTTGACCGCTCGACTGGCAGCGCTTCGACGCTACTACCAACTCCTTCTTCTTCTTCTTCTCTTCTCTTCTCTTCTCTTCCCTTCTCTTCTTTTCCCTTCTCGTCTCGTCTCTCTATTTCACGGAGCTACTACCGAACGATTCACCGAACGGAGGAGAATCGGTACTACTCGCAACCATCACACCGCCTACTATTCTACTCGAAGGTAAACGCGCCTGCTGTCACGTGACCCCCTTCCAACAACTACGTCACGCAGGTTGTGAAACAGGTGAGTTTATTTCTCCCTCCCTCTCGCCCTCCCTCCCGCGCTTCCACCCCACCACCGCTAATCCCACTCGGTCACCGTCATGGCGTCTATGACGTCTTCGAAGGATAATTCTTAAGGAAAACGAACGTTTTAGAAAATTCAAGCGATATTGAAAGATGTATTTATTAACTGACATCGTAGTTTTAATCGAAGGTTAACCGATAGAGAGAATTCAGGTTAGAATTGTAGGAGTTCGTTTAGATTATATCCGATGAATTATTTTCTTTGAGATCGTGCGTTTTATTTATTTATTTATTTATTTTTATTTGTTCTTTTTTGTTGTTCTATCGGCCAACGATTGTATGATATTTGATGAAAATGATTTATCTTTCTAAGATATAAATGTGTTTCGAATTAATCATATTACAGAATGAAATAGATACCGAGAGATAGAGTTAGCCATACTGATAGCATTATCGGCTTATCATCGTTTATTAAGTAAACTAAAGATGAATCGTACAATTAGTCACACGATGTAGGCGTTGCTAAATCATCTACTGTCTCGTAATATTCAAGTTGTTTTTTTTTCTTTCTTTTTTTTTTTTTTTTTTTTTTTTTTAATTTTTATATCCATTTCGTAGATAGGTATTCGGAAGACACATTTCGACATTCTTAATTAATACGTTCAAATAATCTTGTGCTCATATAAATAAATGATATTGTATATATATATATGATTAAATTTTATAAAATGTGCCTCCTAGAAATATACAAAAAATATAAATATCGGATAATAATTACGGTGTATAAAAAGTATAATCATCGACAAATGATTACGATGTATTTGAAATGATATAAAATATTTTCGAATTTACCGCCTTAAAATTTGACCAATCGACGCAGTTCGCTACTGCGCTTGTACAAATCTTCTTTTTATCAACATAACCTAATAATGCACTGGATATATTTGTATCTAACCGGTATTAAAAGAGGTTATACGAAATTTATATAAAATATTTGATCTTTTTATCTTAATGTTAACATTTTTATGACATATAAATCGATATTAACAAAAATTTATATTTAATTTCTGTATACCAAATATATTAATACTTTCTCAATATGACATCGTTTTTAACTGATGTGTTAATTACAGCAGGTAACCTTCAAAATTTTCTCGTATGACAATATCAACTTTGATTAATTATTTCTATTATTTTTAATAGTTTTTTATTTTTATATATATTAATTTTTTTGTAAATAGGTCAAGTTGAAAAGCTCAATCTACGAGAAAAAATTTCTCAAATAGAGGAGGAAATAGTAAAGCTAAAAAATGACGTCAAAGATTTCATGTATGATAATTATATTGAATTTTCATCAAAACTGACAAAAAGTCAACGTTTAGTTTCTGAAGCTGAAATACTTATAAAGGAAATGAACGATTTACAAAAAAGAATAGATGATCAGGTAGATTTACAAATGTATAACAATAGACAATTAAACGTACGTGGTTGTAAGCTCAAATTATATATATATATATATATATTTTTTTTTAGATCAAAATAGAATTATCTGGTTCTCTAAAGGAATTAAAGAGTCTTTCGCAAGCGTTAAAAGAATCAAACCTTTATCTTCACTTATCTAACCAATTATTATCTCTTGACAAATGCATTAAGTTGATAAAACAATATCAAGAGGAACAGCGATACGTTGATACTGCTAGAAGCTTATGCACAATGCAGAATTTATTGGACAATCCTGAAAGTGATTTACAAGATCTTGAAATTTATAATGCCATTAAAGAGGAATATAAAAATTTACATGATTCATTTTTATCTCATGCTTCTCTGCTTTGGGACGAGCGTATTTGTTGGACTGGCCTAGAAAATAATAAGAATGAAAAGGTCGTTACTCTTCATATTAAGGATAAACTTGAAAACATAGAAGACTTAATTCGTGGTTTGCATTATGTCAACAAACTTTCTGATCATTTAGATCAATTTTCAAAGACAATAATGAGTCATATAATTCAACCTATTATCAATGAACATTGTTCAGTTTTCGTTACGAAAGAAAATATATTCACCATTGAATATATCGATAGAAAACAAATACCGATTTATAAAAGTGTGTTGCATAATTTAAAATTATTATTTAGATATCTTCATGAACATTTTAACGTTATAATAGATGATAATCAAACCTTACTTATGAAAATTCAGCCTCATATGTTAGAACAATTAGCAGAAAGTCTTACAATGAATTGCATAGCTAGAACTATTCCTAATTCTAGTACAGAATTAAAAAATTTTGAACCAGTAGTTGAAGAAACTAATGAGTTTCAAAGTTATTTAATAGAAATAGGTAATAAAAAATTCTCTTCTCAAGATCACTTTACTATTATATTAATATAATTATTTAAATGATTATAACTTTATAGGTTTCATCACGGAAGAAAATTTATTCTTGAAAGAATACACTGATAATATAGACAAACTTTTTATTAATAAAATATGTCAAGATTTAATGGTAAAAGCAAAAAATATTATCAGGAAAGATCTTCATGATTCAATTAAACACATACCAGAGGTAAATTTAATTAAAATTTTAATGATTTAAATATATTAAAATTGTTGCTATTAATTTTTAGACGCCATTAGAAAATGAAGACGTAGCATTAGAAAATGAAGACGTACCAATTTACAGATACTTAAATAAATCTTCTTTTCAACTACCAACTTGTCAAATAAGGTATTCAATGTAATAAATTTTCATCAAGTTGTCAATTAAAATTCATAACTTATAATTAATTTGAAAAGAATATTTTTATAGCAAAAGTGCAAAAGAAATACTAGATCTTGCAAGGAGCATTTTGGATGAGGCCTGTGATAGTTCAGGTGTTTCTGCAGTCAGACTGTTTTATACGTGCAGAAATGTATTTGAAATGTATGCAGGATTAGTACCTGAGCATCACAAAAAATTTTTGGAAACAATACCACAGCAAGTTGGTAAGAATTGGTCAAATGAAAAGGATTCCAATACATGACAAATAAATCATAGATGTATCTATTAGCCATTAGACATTACAAATGTTCTTAGCTCTATTCCACAACAACTGTATGTATCTCGCACACCACCTACTCACATTGGCACATGAATACAGGGACAAATTGCCAGAATCGTTGCAACAGCTTAACTTAACATTTACCGATCAAACACTGATACTACGCAATGTCGGTTCTGAATGTTTCCTAGAGCATATGAGATATCAGAGAGATATTATTATAGATATCCTCAAAGAGTCAGGTCGGTCATAGACAAATTTGATATAAATAATACAATTATAAAAATTTATAACAATTATAATTGGAAATATAATAACTAGGTTTGGCAGCACTAGGTCAAGTTTCTGAATTACCTTCGTCAACTGAACGTGCATTGAGACAATGTATCAGACAATTAGAGTTGTTGAAGACCGTCTGGTTAGATGTTTTACCTATAAATATTTATTGCAGAGCTGTAGGCAAGTCTTAATTACCTTTTCGTTTCATTCGCTTAATATATTTATGATTAATTCAGCATCCTGACTTACCTCTCGTCTTTGCTTAAATTTCTGGCAGGATGCATCGCTAATTCTATGGTCGAAGATTTAATAATAAGAGTTACATCCGTCGAAGATATACCTGCTGATGTGGCTTCCGACTTAGTGATAATGTTCAATACGGTAGCAACACGAACGCCAATAATATTTCCAGTAAGTCGAGTGTAATCACATTTAAATTCTAGGATTCAAAAATAATAAAGATAATAGTTTTCATTCGAATTTATTTTATTAACTTGTTTATTATACCACAACACTGTTAAGTAGTCATGTGAGATTCTGCGATCAAAGAGTTGATATAGATAGAGTTGTTCCATCAACTTGTTCCTGTAAAAGTGAAACTATAAGAACATATGCGAGGGGCTGATTATGTATAAATTTGACAAGAAAACTTATTTTCTTTTTTTTTTTGCTTTTAGGAATCTGAGGAGATAGCACAGTATGCACGAAAATGGAGAAAATTCTTAGAACTTATTAAAGTTCTTGGTGCATCATTAAAAGAGATCGAGATTAGATGGGCAAGCGGGAAAGGTCCTCTTGCAAAAGAATTTACAGCTATTCAAGTGAAACAACTTATTAGAGCATTATTTCAAAATACAGAAAGAAGATCAGTTCTATTAGCTTCTATTAAGTAATACAATACTGTATATTGATATGTTATTAATAACTAGTAGAGAATAAAATTTATTTGTATTCTATGCATTTTATCTTACTTAATAAACGATTTCTTTTTTAATACTTTCCATCATCCGAAATTTTTTTTTTTTAATTTGATATGTATATCTTTTTGGTTTTCTACATTTATACATAGTGACGGAATTAGAAACACTTCGAAGAAGCTCTTCTGTGTGTATATGTATATGTATATGTATATGTATATGTGTATATATATATATATATATATATATATATATATATATATATATATATATATATATATCACCAAGAGTTTGAATTTTAAAATTGTTTACATGGGTCTTGTAGTCTTCATAATTCTTAAGTTTTCTTTTTATCATTTTCATTGTTCCAACGACATTTGTCTCTTTTTTCTGTATACGATACATGGGAACCGTTCATTTTTATTACTTGTTCGGTAACAAGATTTTATTCAAGATGATACGTTTTAATCTAATTCTTTTAATGATAACTGTATTTTCTGACTTGGAAAAAAAAATCAATATTCGTAATATGTACTATAAGCTATAAAACAAAGTAAATAAATGTATTTATAATAATTTCAACATTCCGGACTTGCTTTAAAATATTTTATATCAATAATATTGCTTTAATGAAAGTAATCCAACAGTATGTAAGATATTGAATATTTATCACACTTCCAAAACTCATCGATACTCTCTTAAAACTTTGAAGCTTTAATTGATATTCGAAATGATTCGAATTCGTTGCCACATATATGATACAAATTCAAAGCAATTCGAAGTGTTTCAGATTCCATCACTAGTTATATACTTATATATTCTTTGAATTTCATATTACGTGACGAACTTTCATGCGATTAATTGCACATATATGAATATAAAATCTTGACATCTACAGTATTTTTTTGTCTTTCACGTTGTAATTAAATTCTTGTAAGCTGATAAATATAATCTTATGTAAGGATGTTTCTATATGTATTAATAAAAACTAATTGATCAAACAAGGCATTGAATGTAAATTAATAATGTTGATTTATATGATATTATAGCAAAAGAGAATGAGAGAGAGAGAGAGAGAGAGAGAGAGAGAGAGAGAGAGAGAGAGAGAGAGAGAGCGAAAGAAAGCGCGCGAATATAAAGATATAAAAAAAAAGGTAATTTGTAACAAGAATTTCCAAGAATAGTATTTTTCATACAAAATGTTTTTCAATGAAAAAAATATACAGCAAGTTAAAAATTGCATAACATATTACTATTAATAATTTTCCATCTTCATCAAGAATATACTCTTATATGAGTTGTATTTCAAATATCAAATTACTTTGTTTTAAGTAATTAATTAAACCTATATATATCTGTGTTTATTACGTGTGCGTGCAATCTCAATTTTATACATATTCATAAATAAATCTACACACATATAACTACCAATACGCAAGCTGCCTCCTACAATTTAAGTGTAAACAAAGTGAAATCAAATAAAAAGAGCAATATATATATATATATATATATATATATATATATATATATATATATATATATAATGTCAATCTGTTAAAAACTAACATTATGTTTTTGTAAAAATAAGATATAAATAATTTTTTTATCTAAAATACTTACTGGTTTTTTTTTGTATTACATATTTTCTATTTAGAATAATAGTAAAATAATTTAAGAGAAGTAAAATAAAAGATTAAGCATTTTTATGTAATGTTTGCTATGGATAAAAAAAAAAAGAATATTATTTAGGTTTCGCTTAAAGGAAGTTATTATGACATAACTCGAATCATTGATATATTAAATATTCTCGAAATTTTTGATTTCATTCAATTTCAACAATACCTATACTGACAGCATCCAATTTTCAAATGGAATATTTTGTAACTTATAATCAGAAATATATGGAGAGAGTAGAGAGAGAGAGTAGAGTAGAGGAGAGTAGAAAGAGAGAGAGAGAGAGAGAGAGAGAGAGAGAGAGAGAGAGAGAGAGAGAGAGAGAGAGAGAGAGAGAGAGAGTACGAGGGTCATGTAACTGACCAAACTTTGAGATAGCTTCATACTCATATTTATATGTCAAAGGCACTTGCGATATCCGAATCCTATAAAAATTCAGACTTCATTTTAATATTTTCCTTAGAAAGGAACTAAAGGGAAAACAACGAGAGAAGATTTTCATTGGACATAGACACTGAGATAGTAATCAGGCAGGCAGGCAGACAGGCAGGCAGGGTGGCGGGCAGTAGTGAGCGCAAATCATTTAATACGTTTCCAATTCCAAGTCATGTACAGTCGAGGTAAAACATTACCGTAATTTTATCATTTTATCTTTCAGAATCCGTAAAAAAGAATTAGAAGGAGACACTCATAGATGCTTCCAAATGCAGGACTGTTTATGCACATATATTGCTAGAAAGAAGCATAGAGTATAGCCTGCGACAATGTCTCACAATCTCGTAGTTCTGATTGCACACACTATCTGTGTATCAAAAATTTTTTGGGCCAGGACTGTTTCTTTGTGCTCTAGCACGATAGGCCATATACGAGCAGCAGTTTGCATTTGGTTGTATTGCGCATAGTTTTCTTTCTTTTTTTTCCCTTTTTGACCTATATAAAAACATTTCTACACGCACGATCATAAGCAAGGTTTAAACTAGATATATGAAGACTGTACTCAGAATTACCATCAATATACTGGAAAACGAGAGTTTGGAAAGACTGTATTCACGCAGAGACGCGGTATCTAATTATACAAAATTTTATGGTTACTATATCAAGCTAAATTTATCTCCATTCTTCACTACCTTCAGGCAAGTAGAAAAAATGCAAATACGTTTCTAAACTTGCATATGTACCATGGACGTAACTATTAAACAAATTTTATCTATGACCCATGGTGTATGTAAAAAATGTACCTTATAAAATATAAAGAAATTGGGCATATTTTGCCAAGAGATAAATTGGAATTCACAAATAATTATAACTCTTATGAGTTAGAAACTCTAAATGCCGATAGATAGAGTCTTATCTTTCTCCCCGTTTCATATCGAGCATAAAACTTTTACAAAATCTTATGAACTGTTAATTAAGAAAAGTGGCAACGACCACAATCTGTCACATCAGATCATATAATGCAAATATATGCTGCAGAATAAACTGCAATGGTCGTTCTTGTTTATATACACGTCGCTGCGTAGATTGGATAGAAATGTAGTCGTCGAGGCGGGTGGGTGATTGGCCCGCAGTTCAGATTGGCAACGCAGCGTAGTTCTTTTATGTGCATTCACGTAGATGACGATGACTGTGAACATGGAAGTGCAAAACAGGATGTCACATTATTTTCGCCATTTATGGCGTATGACTCCCACTGATTGAGAGTCTTTAGTCTCTCGATATATATATATATATAGATATATATAGATATTTATATATATATATGTATATATGCATGCAATAATTTAATTTTTCAGAACTAGCGATCAGAGACTCTTCCTCATGCATTTATGCTTTCGATCATGTATACTCACTCCATCAAAATTTAATAAAGAATTTACTAACATCTGACAATGAGTTTCCGCAAATAAAAACTATGATAGAAAAGAATTTAAAAAATTTCGGTTTTTGTAATAATTATCTACATTACAATTTTGCACGAATCCGAGTAAAATAATTTTTCCAAGAAAAAAATAAAAAAAAAAAAAAAATAAAAAAAAAATAAAAAAATAGAGTATAAAATATGTTGTCACATCATAAATATACAAAAACAAATTAAAATCAATTAAAATGGATATTTCACAATGCCTATTATGAATTTCCTTTTGTTTATGATTACAAATTCTTGATTTACATGTTGATCTATTTACCATATTTATATTTACCTACACTAAAACTTTTAAAATAATTACGGAGTGTTGAAAAATCTAAAGCAGACTGTACCTGGTAGATTTGCAGATGTGACAATTTGCAATTTACTTATGGCAATATTTGCTATAACTGTTAATATAGAAAGGAATTCACCATATATATATTCCCTTCCCAATATTTAAATTAAACGTTATTGAACTCGTGCAGATGATAATGAATCGACTTAAAATCGTTTTACGAAGACTGGGTATCATTAGTACCTGCCACGGCCAGCCGGAGAGCGGCTTCGGTACCTCGATGTGCTGGTATCCTTGCCAGTGTAGTATTCCATGCCAGTATCTCCGCTAGTAGCACCGTAGGCATCTTGCATATATCCATCTCGAGTAACATACCCACTGGTACGATTGGACATATAATCTTCTCCATAACGTCCTCTACCTCTACTTCCACCACCCCTGCCTGCATAATAGCTGCCCCCATAATCTCCATATGTACTGCCTCCTCTGTAACCCATACTAGCACCACCCCGAGAACCGAAATCCCTACCAGTAGTACCACGAACACCTCTGAATCCTATTCCACCCCTACTTCCGCCACGACCTCTACCACGTGAAATTTCCACTTTTAACTTGACACCCATTATTTCTGTGCCATTCATACTATTGCATGCCAATTCTGCTTCATTCATATTCAGAAATTCGATGAAGGCAAAGCCTGGAGGATTGAAGGCCACCCAAACCTTGTTAAGCTTGCCATATTTTTCAAACTCCATCTGTAGATCTTCTTTTTTGATGCTCTCATTGAGTCCACCAACGTAGACACGAGTATAGCCCTCCGGAGTCATTTTATATCTAAAAAAGTTATTTTGTAGCATGGAAGAAATGAGAGGACCTTTTATAAATTTCGTTCGTTCAAAATCGATATAACGCAAATAGATCATATATATATTTGTTCAAAATTTCATGTTATAGCTCATGTATTATCATTTAAGATTCTTTGCATTGTCCTTAAGTAAAAAGGATGAAGAAAATTATTTTAGTTAATATACTATCTAATTACCTTCAAACATGCAACAAAAGCGAATAAATATGTATATAATAAAGAGGCAATCAATATCAAGCATAATATTTACTGTACAACGTGTAATACACGCTTAACACAAGTTGTTAATTTCTGTTTTGGTTTATTTTTCTTTTTTTTTTTTCCTTTATCCAAGTACACGAAGGATAATTCGTTATATTCAACGCGTCCATCGAAGAACCGCCGAAGGAAAACAAAGACTATGATAAAGTACCTTTTGTATGTCAAAAAATGTCGTGGTAACCTATCTTAATATATTATCGTGTCTGATTTAAAAAGGATTTTGGATATATATAATAAAATGGGAAATATTGAAATAAGACTGGAAAATAAAACAAATATGTACATGAGTCGGAATACATGACTTTACGCGCCAATAATTTTGAAGTTTATTTTCCCGCTGTATCGATAAAGTACTTACCCTTTTTCACTTTCTTCTTAATTTATCTTGATGAAACACAATGTTAAACGACAATTTTATTATTGTATAAATCACCGTATCAAGAAATATACAGCTAAGGCGGCAGAATGATGCACACGACGGAATCAATAGAAGCGAATCAGTAGGGGTCCACAGTGCACAGAAACTATATCCGACGCCTCTGCGTCTCCAACCCAGACGCTCAAAATTTTTACAAATGGTTACCGATCAGTTTGTATTTTGTGACCGTTTATACGTTAAATATAATAACCCTATAAAATTTATTCTATTTCTCTTATTATTCGAAAATAATACTTATGTTTCATTTATACATTAATACGTCCCTTTTTATTTTTACTAAAATCATAACATTTTATTACATTTTTATTGTACTCTTATTTAATTCGTGTGATCTTAACAAGTTGTAGTAGTAGAAGCCATTCTTAGTTGCAATAGAAGTGCTATCTAGCAGAAAATTTCGAAACTGTCTGCCTTTCGTATATATTATTTATACATCTTTATTAATATTTAATACATTGCATATATATATATATATATATATATATATATATTTATGTATGTATACTACAGCGATTTAAATTATTCAAATTCTTTATTATATTATGAAATTATACTGATATTTTGTTTAATAAAAAATTACAAAATGTTTAATGATTTTCTTTTTTTGTCACTTTTTAAGTCCGTTTTTATTATATTTATTCAGACAAAAAAAGTGTGATAGACTCTAGGTCTTCAAGCAAGAACAAAAGGATCCGGATCCTACAAAAAGTTACATTTATTGCTGGATTCCAATCATGTTTTCTTGTATGTCGATTACGATACGTTTAGTGATATGTTTTTTCTTTTTCTATATTTTATTTTAAGTAATCTATAGATACTTATTGTTGTATAAAAATATACATATCATGTTATCTATGTAAAATTAAATGTTTACTTTAAATGCTTGTATAACAACAAAATCTTTCGTAGAAGAATTGAGTTGCATCGTATCATTCAATCAAAATCGATTTATATTATGCAATTCGTAGTGATTGGTTATGAATATATAGTCATAATATCATTGGATAATATTTAAAGCAACATTAATTTTTGCGAAATTATAATTTTTATTAAATTAAAAAATTCAGTATTGAAAGAAATTTTCAATGATATTTTAATAATAATTTAATATTTTCTCAGATTTTTACCAAAATTTGATAATCATGTATTTTGTATGGCTATAGAGTAGAATATATACAGTGAAATGTATAGTTCGTTCATTATGTTTATGTGAAATTAGTTCAAAGACCTGTTATATTATATTCAGAATGTATTTAACATTCTAATAATCTTATTTTATAATATTTTTTTTTATATACTAATCGAATAATGTGTGCGCAATTTCAGTCGTAACTTTAAACACGTAAACAACAATGGCGTTTTCCGTGAACATCTCGGTAGAAGCACCGATTGAAAATCAAATTCAAGAGATCACTTATGATGGGCAAGAAATTTATCAGGCGTACGTATTAAATTTATAAATTATACCTATGATTAAGAAAATATTTCACTTATGACGTCGAATGCTGTTTTAAAATCTTAATGTTTATGTTAACCTTAAACTCGTGTAACTTCAATATTACAGTCCTCTTACATTATCCGAAAACTTGGCAAAAATTGCCCAAAAGATAGATTTTAGTAAGACCAATGGAGAGGATATTAAAAAAGAACAACCTGAGAATGGCGATAAAAGTGAAGAGGAAGCAAAAGATCCGGCATCTTTTCAATCTTCGTTGTGGCCATGGGATAGTGTTAGAAGCAAATTAAGGTATTCTTCTTATAATAACAAATAATAGATACTTCCATTTCAATAATTTTATCATTTTAGGAATGCGTTAACAGAAGTATGTGTATTAGCAGATGTTCTTGCAATAGCAAAAGAAAAACATTATTTAGTTTTGGATCCTGTACCTCAAGAATCAGTTGAAGTAAAACCCATGGTACAAGTGTACGCTAGAAAAAAAGCGTTAGCTGGAGCTGCTTCGGTTCTTATGATGGGAGCGGAAAGATTACGAAATAGTCAAAATGAATTAGCTAGAAATCGTAATACACCAGATTTTCACATCGAATTGTTAAGATTAAGACAAAATTGGCGTTTAAAGAAAGTATCCAATTCTATAATAGGAGATCTTAGTTATAGGACAGGTAATATCTCAGCTATTTAACTTTTATCTACAATTGTTCTTCAACGTATTATTTTTCTTATAAAAATTAATTGCAGCCGGCTCTAAGTATACACAGACTGGTATGTTTGAAGTAACAAAAGCGGAAGAGGAAGAAAAACCAAATGGTAGTCCTCCTGCTTCACCTAATTCTAGTAGTAACACAACAGGGCAATCTCATGGACCATCCAATTCAAAAGCATCTGCATTGCGTGTTACTATACCTAGTGAATTACAAGGAGTAGCATATATTGAAGTATTATGTCAGAAAGGTAGATAATATTAATTTAATATTCTGTAATGTTTTTTCTTTTTTCTTTCCATACAATTATGATTTTATTCGTTTAAAAAATGATTATTGTGTTTTTTAGATCAAGAGGATTTGTGTAGTGCTAACATTAGTTTACTTAATAGTAGCGCGCATAGTTCCAATGCAGATATGCATTGGCAACAGAAATTAGAAGCGGCACAAAATGTTTTGTTCTGTAAAGAACTGTTTAGTCAATTGGCAAGAGAGGCAGTACATTTACGAGCGCCAATTCCACATATGGTTGTGGGGAATCAAATTATGGCCACTGTAACTATTATATTCCTTGCAATTATTTAATTATGAAGTCCATTATGGAATCCATAACATTTATTTTTGCATCAGGTCCTTCCGGGGATTCAACTGATCATAGGTTTGTGTCATAGTACCGGGAATGACAAAAAACCAACTGCACCTCCACCTCACAAAACTGACCATGATCATGTATTAGAACATTCCTTGCATCAATTACTACGTGAAGTGCATCATAAAAATACTCATCATCCGTTTCCTCACCCTTCGTCGGGTCCTCTCGGACCTAGTAAACGTCGATGTTTGGCTGGTCCGACAGCGGCAGATAGATATGAACTTCTAGAAATGTCAAAGAGCCAAACATTATTGGAGCAAATCATTCAACAAGCTCAACACTTTTTCATGAGATTACGTACTGAATATGTTCTGGACACAATAGCAAAGGAAGTTAAAGATCCTCTAATTGTATCTCATTGGATGGCATTAAATTCCCCTACGCAGTCATGTGTCAAAATTAATATATTAACGCACGGATACGACAGTTTATATCGTACTTCATTGATTGTTCATGTAGGAGAAAAATCACTTAAATGTGTCTGTAGAGATGGCAGAGTGATGCATATGAGTTATGAACCTCAGGAATTAAGAGATTTAATTTTTTGTCAGGTTAGTTTTTTAATATTACCGATTAATTTTGAATTTATCAATGTGGAATTATACCACACACAGATTTAATGATATAATGTATTTAATATTGTACGATTATTTTAGATATATCAACATCAAATAACAGCAGTGCAATCTTTGGCAAAATGCATGGGCTGGCAACTTCTGGGAAATAGTTCGCATCTTGGTTTAGGTGCAGTTGAGCCTTTAGGAAATGCAAGTAGTTGTATTTTAGCTTCACCAATCGGCGATAGGTAATTTATAATTTATATACTCATGCAATTATTTCTAATAACAATTGTTATGTGTATTGTACATTTTTATTTTCAGAATGATCGCTGTAAGATGCGAACCCCAAACAGGAGTGCAAGTGGCTATTGCACATTCTCCTAGAAAAGATTTCTTTCCGGGACAATTAGTACGGGAAAGGAAATGGGAAAATTTAGGTGGTTCTTTCAAAGAAGTTAGATGGGATAAGATGGAAGGAAAAAATTTTTTGAATAAGATGGAATTGCTCATGGCTTCCTTAACAAGTAGTTCATAGACGTGTAATACAAAAAAGGACTCACTTGTAGTTCTACACTTCACAGGGTGCAAAATATACAGATCATATTATTTTAAGCAATTGTACAAAGTATTATACTTCATAGATTTCGACGCATTATATTGCTATTTCCGAAAATACAAGATAATGTTAATAGTTGAAAAGTTCTTAAGAGCAGTTTCTCTCGAACCGTTGCAATGATGTAATATATATTTTAAATTTCAGTGTACTTATTTTTTAATGTTGATACAGTGACTTTCTATTAAACAGGCTTTATAAGACAATATTCAATATCAACTTGTTATATTTTGTATGTATGATGTAAAAAAAGAATAGAGAGAGAATTCTGAGAGTGCTGCTCTTTGAAAAGTATATATAGTATTTATAAAGTCAATATTTTTGTAATACTTAATTTTATGATCTTGATATAGAGATTCAACCAAATTCTTATTAATCTAAGTATACTCTTTTATACTTAGATTGTGTAAAAAGTTATTATAGACGTCATAATATTTGTGTATTGAAGCATTCAAGGAATATAGTTGTGATATTAATAGTCAAAAAGTATGCATGGCACTTTGATCTCTAACTTGTGAATGGGAAAAAGTAATATTGAATATGCAGTGGCAAATGATTTCTATACAATAAATTGGTTTATTATTTTATTAATGAAAAAAATGAGTATTACAATGACGCTAATTTTTTTTCTTACGTTTCTTTCTTTCTTTCTTATTTTTTTTTTTTTCTGGAAGACAGTGATATACAAAAAATATCTTAATATTTCTATGGATTTTAAGTACATTACATATTTAATTGATTTCAGAGATGATGGTAAGGAATAGATCAATGCACCTGCGATTGTACAAAAATGGTTTTTATTTGAATTACACAATATATGAAATGTAATATGAGTGGGTTAATAAACTACTATGAAATATGACATGGCATAAATGAAATCAGGTGCGAGACATAACATGATCCAGTAATTATCTAAAATTGCATTTTTAACAAATTATCTTATATATAAAATCAATGAACAATTCCTTACTTATCGCGTCTTTTGTATATCATAGTCAAGTAATAGTTTGTTTTTAAACTTTTGCATAATATAATCTGTATCGTTATATCATACATATTAAATACACAAACATACATTCATACAATCACACACATTATAGATATTAGTTTTCTTGAATGAATATGCTGTACACTATATCATATAACTAGATATTAAATTAAAACATTGTCTTTGCTCAACTGCAGTTTGAACAATAACTACAGCATTATCATTTGTCTCAATGGATTAAAGGGACGGACTAGCAATTTTACCAAAAAACTTAATGCTAGAGCGTACCAAGTAAAATAGACCAGGTTATCTAAAATAGTTCTTAAAACACAAATTTTCAAAGAATTCAATGATGTAGTGTATTTACAAGTTGGCTGTGATTCTCGATGCTTTTGTTTATTTTTAATCTTTTTTTTTTTTTTTTTTCAAGTAGGCATGCAATAAGTAACTAGAGATCATGGAATTAAATTTTACTCCATATCCAGTCTTCTCATTGACTTATACTCATCTTTTTAAACAGCCGTTTTGTAAGTTATTTATTAAGAAATCAAATGTATCATGTCCAGATTTTTATTCTTATAAAAAATGAAATATTTGTTCTTTACATCTATACCTTATTAGCCAAGTATTCGTTATTAAAGCTCTTAATTTCTTATAAAGCACTGAGCTATATTCTGTACCTTTCCACCTGCGACCTTAAAGGCAAGAGCCGCATTAATAACTAAAACGATGTAAGCAAAAGAAAGACTGATTGCATAAAACTGTTTTACATTTAATAGGGTCATACAGGAGACAAATAAATGTGATCCAATGACCCATACAATTTGTCCCCATTTTTGCCTATCAATAGCAGCAAAGAAGATGACCCCCCAGAATGTATGTAATAAAATGAAGCACAATGTGGTGGATGCTGATACGATGAAGAAGTATTCCGTACCATGTCTGATGCCCATGGTTCCAGGACCGACTGCATCTGCTAACACATTGACCAGAGCAAAAGCTCCACTCATAAAACCAAAGCCTAGGCCGCAAACATATGCAAATATGTGTCTGCTATCAGCTACGTGAGTTGTCGTTACTTTCTCTAAACCTCTTTCAGCTTTACGTAATACCCAGTATAAAAGGTACCTATAAATTTATAAAATCAATTAGTTATCACGATTGTACATAATGATAAGGGATATGTGAAAACGAGATAAAAAATAAAAAATAAAAAAATAATAAACAATGAATTGTTTAATATCTTATTACCTGAAAGCTTCTTGGAATAATACAGAAAATACTAATCCAAATGCAAGATGATTTTGAAGTGGAACAACAGCATACCAAAGCACTGATGACAAAAGTAAAGAAATAAGCCAGAAAAAGGCACTGGCAATTAATATGATAATTTTAATTGGATCGTTAGCTACAGTAAATGTGAACATGGCTAACGGAGGTCCAAAAGCCAAAAAAGCACAACCGAAAAAATCCATAATCGTCATCTTTGTTAGGATGAATGCTTAATCACTCTCGCGTGTACTTATTCTTTGTCAATTGACCTTTCTCCAAATGCTAACTGCTTCTAATCCTACACAGCCTTATTATGGCTCGGATGTCAACTTTTTGTGGGCGCATTTATTGCGTTACTACAACAACAATATTTAAATTTGACATTTCAGAATATATTTATAAGGTTAAGTATGACTTGGCTCAACAATCTTTACAAATCGTGCTACTGATAAATGGAAGCAGCTTTGTATGAATTGCATCGAGATAAACCTGCACTACAATCGATAAGTTATCGATATTTTTTTAATTTGCAAGGTTGAACGTCATTCTCGATTCTATAAAACTTGTTAAAAATTAAAAACGAGAAATAAAATTACATAGATTTTAATCGATCGATGTATATATATATATATATATATATATATATATATATATATATATTTTGTAATTATTAATCATTTCTACTAAACGCGTAATGAAAAATTTCAAAAATCGAGCCGTAGGTAATTATTAGTTTTCTTGGTGTTATAACGTTGGCACCGTTGACGCTATGAAATTGGCATGAAAAGTGAATGATCCTGATTGGCTTTTAAAAACTGTTTACGTTATATTTGTAGTTTGAAAAGTTATTCAGACAGCGAGTGTCATTCGCTTGCAAAGTGTTATTTAATTCATTAAATTTTTGTTATGATGGTGCGATATGCAGCTCTTAAGGGATTATATGAGTTGGAAAAGACAATTGGAAGCGGGGGTTTCGCAAAAGTTAAACTTGGTATTCATGTTGCGACTGGAGAAAAAGTTGCTATCAAAATCATGGATAAGACGGCCTTGGGCGTAAGGGATTATTTAAATTTTATGAGAATTTATATAACAAAAATAGGGGGTGAACAATGAAATATGTAAAAAAAAAACTGAATTTTTAGGATGATTTACCGAGGGTAAAATTGGAAGTAGAAGCACTCAAAACTTTGTTACATCAACACATATGCAAATTGTACCAAGTTATAGAAACAGACACTTATTATTTTATGGTAATAGAATATTGTTCAGGAGGAGAATTGTTTGATCACATAGGTGATTGTTCGTCTGATTTTATTTCATTAATGTTGATTTAAACTTCGATTTAATTGAGACAAAGGGCCAAGAATTAATGTAATTATTTTTACAGTGGAAAGAAACAGATTGACCGAGTCAGAATCCCGCAAATTTTTTCGTCAAATTGTTTCTGCAGTAGCGTATTTGCATAGTCTTGGATATGCTCATCGTGATCTTAAGCCTGTATGTTTGTTTAATATACATATATATATATATATATATATATTTTTTTTTTTTTTTTATACTAATCAATAGACAAATATAATGAGTAGTACTTATTTATAGGAAAATGTTCTATTAGATAAAGATGAAAATTTGAAACTCATTGATTTCGGTTTATGCGCGAAACCAAAAAGTGGAATGCAATCACATTTGTATACTTCTTGTGGTTCACCGACTTATGCAGCACCGGAATTGATATTAGGCAAAAAATACTTAGGTTCTTAATAATATTTTTAATTTAAATTATTACCTACTTTTATTAAAAAAAAAAAAAAAAACCAGAAGTCATAATTATTTTATGGATAGGTTCAGAAGTAGACATTTGGAGCATGGGAGTCATTCTTTATGCTTTACTTTGTGGTTTCCTTCCATTTGATGACAATAGTATAGAGAATTTATACAAAAAAATTTTGGTAAGAATCTTTATAATCTTTGTATCCTCAGTCTTCAACTATTCTATTACTTTAAATTTATTTGTTATTATATTTAGAGCGGGAAATATGACGAGCCAGGTTGGTTATCTAGTAGTAGCAAGAGATTAATTCGTGCAATGTTACAAAGAGATCCGAAAAAGAGGATAACAATTCAAGAATTGTGCAATCACCCATGGATAACATCAGGTTTTCTTAATCCAATATCATTTGTTCATAAAACTAATGTAAGCATTTTAAAAACAATTTTCTTATTTCTACACTAGGCTACTTCAATAAAAAAAATATTTTGTTACATGGACGCGCAGTTTGAGAAAGATGACGATGTATTAAGTACTATGTCTGCAATTTGTGGTGAACACAGTTCTGATATATGGAACATATTAGCTAAAAGTGACAGAACTGATTATAGAACGGCCACATATTTATTACTACTTGATAGAAAATTACGTGGGCTTTCTTTAAAAATATCATCCTCTGCGAAGTCTTATTTCAGGCAGGGCTTGGTATATATTTGTTACTATTTTTTATATCTACTTATCGTTCCTAATTATTGATATCACATATCGTTGTTATATAGACAGGAGTCGATTTACCGCAGCATGAAGGTGGAATCCATAATTTTATCACAAATTTAGAGCACTCTCCTAGAAGTAAAGTAATTAGAAGATCACCTGTCACCAATGACTGTTCAGCTAATAAATACAAAACTCCTATTACTGGTTAGTACTTGACATATATATATATACACGTTTTGTTATTTGTGATGCTACTTTCAAATCGAATTGTATTTCTATTTTTAGATAAAACTGTAAAACAATTCACAGAACCACAGACTGCTTGTAGAAAAAGATTAAGAAGTAAAGAATCAGATGAGTGTTTTTCCCCTGGTAAGTTCTGTTTTATTATAAATATATGCGAGTAAATGTATTAACATATTTGTTTTCTTATAAAAAAAAAACATCTTTAGAAAGCTGTTTTACTTTTGATTGTAAAACGTACTCTCTGTCTCTGCAATATATTTTCTAAAGTTGGCTACTAATTAGGTGATACCAACAACTTAATTAGAAACTTTAATGGAAGTTCCTAAGATCTATACATTACAGTAGATATATGTAAAGTGGATAATTACAGTAGAGAGAGATAAAGAGAGAGAGAGAGGGGGGGGGGGGGGAGAAATAACACGCAGTTTAGAATTAGAAGTTCTCTTTCAGTAAAATTTATGTGTCTTATTTTTATTAAATAAGTATATTTTTGTGCTTCTTTATAATGTTTCTTGTAACATGAAAATTATCATAATGACATTTCAGTGCCAACAAAGAAGTGTACTGAAAAAAATAAACGTGTATCGACGCCTACCAATAACGTACCACCGGAATTAAGGTAAAATTATTGCAATTTTATTTCATTAAAATAATATGGTTATTTGATGGAAAAAATATTTGATATATAGAGATGCACAATCCTCAACGCCAGGAAGTGCAAGGAAAGTTATAATGGGTTTGGAGAGAGGGTTGCATCGTGTTAGGTGCGTTCTCACACCAAAACGACGAATAAAAAATGAGAATTTAGATCCTGATCAGCCGACTGTACTTTCTGGAAAAGTATGTATTTTTATATATATATTTATATAAATTAAAAATATGTAAATTTTGTAAAATTTGTATAATATATAATTTATATCATATATATATATATATATATATATATATATATATATATATATATATATATATAATATAAATTCCATATAAATTATACAAAATTTATTTATTTTTAATTTATATAAATTATATACTGTATTAATTATATAAAAACAATGTATATATATATATATATATATATATATATATATATATATATATAAATTTAATTAAATTATTTAAACTATTTTTGCCCCAATTTTTTTAAGGGTTTGTGCAATGTATCATCGACGTCAAGCGATTGCCCGAAATACGTCTTGTCGCAATTACGACGAGCTTTGCGACGTAAAGGAATTATGTGCCATCAAAAAGGGTAAATAAAAAAAAAAAATCTATCACTAAAATAAATACGCAAGTAACTTGATTAATAATGAGATAATAAATATTTTCGTAGTTTCATTTTGCAAGGGGAAACGGACGACAGTACGGAAGACGTTAATAATACGAAACCATTTTTATCTAGGAAAGCATGTTCATTCGAATTAGAAGTATGTTTGTTGGAAGGTATTTCCGATGATAAATTATTAGTCGGTATACGTAGAAAGAGATTAAAGGGAGATGCATGGGTTTATAAACGAGTATGCGAGGAGGTTTTAGCTTTGGCAGCTGAAGATATATCCAGTGAACAAAAAGAAGGTTCTTTGGAATCGAAGTGTCCTATTTAAAAGATTATAATATTTTTCAAATGGATACAGATAATTTTCTACGATCTTAAGTACTACACGGTCCAAGATTTGAAATATTTTGATCTCACTCAATGTGTATCGCGATCGCGCACACACACACGCACACACACACGCACGCACGCACGCACACACATATACATATATATATACACACGTTTGATATTTTATTTAAAAATACAAAAAAAATATCTGTACATAAATTGAAATATATAATACCGATCGAGTAAACGTAATATTAATTTTTTATATCGCATATTATAATATCGCTCGGAGTTTTCGGAGTTTCTCATAAAAACTATAAATATATTTTATTAATCCTTGGAAAAAAAAAACACAATATGATCTTTGTGTGTGTGCGTGTGTGTGTGTGTGTGTGTGTATGTGTGAATAATAAGTTCGTCTAAAAAAAGAAAGAAGAAAAATACAAAAATCGAACGACGAAAATTAATTTTCATAAAACGTATTCTATGAAATAAGTGTCCTTGTTATTGGCGTTACATTTTATATAATGATTATTATAGAATTTAAGGGGGATATTTAATAATAAAATGCAGCGTATATATTAGTATAAAGTTCGTAATAAATAAATATATATATATATATATTTTTAACATTCCAACTCTAAACGATTTCACCTACTCTTTCATCTCTTTCCTTCCATACCTTCGAAAACAGGAATGCATTCGATACGTTTCGCTGGTACTAACCCTTCTTTGTACCAACGAGGCGTATAAAAGGGCACAAAGAATCTTTGAATTTCGCCGACCCTTATCGCGAAATATGTAAAGCCTCGTTTTTTTGATGTTCATAGGAAAAAGGGATCTAAACTATCGCGGTTCGTTTGAACCTTGGCATCATTGCGGGAATGTAAGTATAGACAGGTGAAGTTATAAAATCACAGAACAACAAATCGATCAGCATAAAACGAAACCGTTTTGTTTTATGGGGAAAGGAAAAGACGATCCCTTTATCTTCGACCGCTCGTCGAAACTTCCATTCGTCTCTTCACTATCGTATTTTCAACTGTATATGTGTGTATATATATGTACCTACATATTTGCTTGTTTCTCGTGTTTTGCGTTAGACCCGATCGATCGATCTTTTTCTTTGGATCGTTGTAAAACGACGAAACGTAGCTTGAAAATCGACTTCTACGTCGGTCGGTGAATGTATCAAAGAAGGGTTTACAAAGGGTTCGCCGATGAAACTTTTTATTATCTCTATTAAAGTTGAAATATTAGATTTTTGTTTCTTTTTTTTTTCTAATCACGATAACAGTATATACAATACTTTTCAAATGATATTTATATATTTCCAAATTATATATATATATATATATATAT
>OU964961.1:6510015-6545015 GCA_918808275.2 Dolichovespula sylvestris
TGGTGAGAAAGAAAAGGAAGAAAAAAGAGAGAATCGGGCGAAAGCGACGGTGGAAGGGTGGGTGGTGGCGAAGGAGGAGAAGGTGGAGTTGGAGGTGGTGGTGGAGACGGAGGAGGAGGAGGAGGAGGAGGAGGAGGAGGAGGAGGAGGAGGAGGAGGAGAACGAGGCTGAATGCGGTGACTGTGACGCTTTCCGGTCAGGTGCCGCCCTGCCGATCCTACTCCTTCCAACTTCTCTTTGGATCCACTCACTCATTCACTCGCCCTCCTTCCTCTTCTTACCCTTCACCCTTTCTTCTATCCTGGAACGTCAACGTACGTCAAGAAAAATCAGTAAGGGAAAAACGGATACGGATAACGACCGGATGGAAATTTTTGAAGAAAACCGATCGAAATTAAACATCATGTATTCATTTTATTACGAAAATATGAAATAGTGTGAAAGACAGAGAGATATACAGAGAGACAGAGAGAGAGAGAGAGAGAGAGAGAGAGTGCGGGGGTGAGAGGGACAGAAGGAGAGAAAGGAATTTAAAATTTTTGAAAGAAATCATTCGAACAATATTTTTACTGTTGAATCGGACAAAATTGAAGAGATAGAGAGAAAGAGAGAGAGGGAGGAAGAGAGAGAGAGAGGACGGTGGGGTGGGGGGAGGAGCAGAAGAAGAGAAAGGATTTGGAAACTTTTGTAAGAAATCATTCGAAAAATATAATGTTACGATTGAATAGGAAGAAATAAAAGAGAGAGAGAGAGAGAGAGAGAGAGAGAGAGAGAGAGAGAGAGAGAGAGAGAGAGACACACAAACACATACGCGAAAAAAATATAATATATTATGATTATATATGTGCGTGACGTGTCGGTGGGTGTTGTAAATATTTAATTGCACAAGGATTTAGTGACGAAAAGAACGGAGTATAATCATTTCAACGGTCAGTAACACCCGCCTGACCAACAATAACGACGATGAAGAGATAGCGAACGCGTCTGTTTACCGAGTTATTACCGGCGCAATTATCGTGCTCATACTGGATGGTTGTGGATAGGGGAGGGGGCGGGGCAGTGTGGGAGGGATGGAAGGACGGACAGGGGAACGGGGTTGTCACAATGGGCGTCCGTAGTTTCCCTACAATTATCGTACCGAAAATCTCATCGCGAGTGTTAGCCTCTTCTTATTGGCTTCCTGCCGTTCGCCGCTGGACAACGGTTGTTTCTCGCAACCTCAGATCTTACTATTTCTCGGCATAAGATTCTACTCGTGATTCCTCGTTATAATGAGTTAGTTAGTTAGTAGAATTCTTTCTTTTGTGTGTATGAACAATAAAAAAAAAAAAAGGGAAGAAGGAGGAGAAGAAGGAGAAGAAGAAAAGAGGAAATTATAAAAAGTTAAATCAGATCGTCGGTCAGATTTTTTCTCCTCTCTCTTTCTCTCTTTTTTTCTTATCTCTTTTCGCAATCGGGACGAAAGGAAATATTTTGAAATTGTAAAAATAAAGAAGAAGAAGAAGAAGAAGAAGAAGAAGAAGAAGAAGAAGAGAGGACAATAGAAAAAAAAGGAAAAATTTGGATCCCTCATGGATAATCATTGCGGAAGTTTCGAACGCGATGATTAAAAGGGTGACGTACGCGGAAGTCGAACTTTCTCCTTTATTCGAAGGTGCGAAAGAAGAGGATCGCTGGGGCGTAAAATTTTTACGATTACCCACTCGCTGCTACTCCCACTCCCTCTGTCCCCTCGGATTGGAAACGGAATAAAAATATTTTCTAACGATTTCGCCAAACGTACGTATTATGTACGTACACGTACACGTACCCGTATGTAAGCTGAAATTTTACGACAAGCGAAGAGGCGCGATTTACACGGATGTCTTTTCTTTTTTCTTTTTTTTTTTTCCTTCCCTTCCTTGTTTCATTTTCTTTCGCTCGTGCACGATAACGTTACGTTAAATTAATTAAACACGAGCATCCCTGTTGTGGCGTATTCGTAATAATATTTCCAAATATATCGGATCAAAATCCTTTAAGGAAAGAAGAGATAACAAAAAATTGCTCGAAACTACGTATAATATCACGGAAAGTACGAAGTAAATCGTCGAGTGTAAAAAGAACGTCGCTCGCTGTATCGTTTAGGTCGCTTGAATATTTTCAAACTATCGTCGTTAACGATCGATGATAACAGTATGTGCGTTTTATTTACTTTTTGTTTTTCTTCACGTTCTCTCGTATACAATATATTTATATACACGTGGCATTATATACGTCACCGCCAAAAGAATCACAGAAATATAGGCGACTCGTCGTTTACTTCCTGTACGTGTTCATGGTGGACAATGACCAGAGCGAGCAGAGACGAGCAAGTAGAAGCAAGCAGGCAAGCAGGCAAGCAAACAGGCAGGCAGAAGCACTTGCCGGTGCAATGGCAGACGCGCTCTGCTCCTAATATCTACCTGACCGATCTAGTTCGCGGAAAACGAAGGAACGTGTGCGCGGGCGCACGAGCGCACGAGCCCGCGCGTAAGCGGAACACGCACGCGGCTCGTTCCACGCTAAATCCTGCACTTGATTTATTTTTCCTTCATTCGTCTTTTTTCTTTACCCCCGTGTTCTTTATCCTTTTCTTTCTTTCTTCCTTTTTTGTCACTAACGTCTTGTTTGTTAATCGTTATCTTTTATTCGTTTCGTGGATAATAAATTGGGAAACCGTTGGTCGGGGCGGAGTCGTTCGAAATCAAAAAAAGAAAACAAAAAGAAAAAAAAAAAAAAAATACAAAAAGAAAGGAAAAAAGTAAAAATTTCCACACAAAATGAATGTAATCTTCACGTTCCGTTTAATTACTTTAATAACGAATAACAATTCGACGCGTGATCGTAGGTATATTATTATTAACTTGAAATTCAAACGGTTGATACGTACAAATATGTACAATATCCCGAGAATTATCACGAATGTTCCAAATTTGAAACTCGCTTAACGTTATTGTGTTTTATTTCTCGATTGATTCGGCCACACTCTTATCTCCCCGACGATAATTAATGTTTCAAACAATTATTATTTCGGAGAAATAATAATCATTACAGTATCATATATATATATACATATTGTTAAATGTATTCGAGTTATCGAGAATATACGTAGAAACGTAGAAACGTAGTCTCACAATCATTAAATAAGATGTACTTACGAGGACGCGTCAAAGAAATAGAGAGAGAAAAAAGAGATAGATGGATGGACAGATAGAGTATGCGAGAGAGAGATAGATAGATAGATAGATAGAGATAGAGATAGAGATAGATAGAGAGAGAGAGAGAGAGAGAGAGAGAGAGAGAATGGCAAGAGTCTCGTGCTCTCGTAGAAGAAGAGCGAGCGGCGCGTGTTCGTGCGTCGTTTCGCCTACGCGCCGCGAGAAGATGGACGAGGTAGAGAAGAAGCTTAGACGAAGCGCCAAAGGAGATGGAGATGGAGATGGAGATGGAGATGGAGGTGGAGGTGGAGGTGGAGGTGGAGGTGTAGGTGTAGGTGTAGGTGGAGGAGAAGGAGGAAGGCACCACCGAAGAGGAGCCTTTCTGGGAGGAGGATATGATGGCTCGTGGCGTTATGCTCCGCGAACTGTTATGCTCCTCGGGCACCATCGGACCATAAGCGAGGCTACTTCGCTCCCGTACGTTCTACGTGCAACACGTATCTCGTTATATCGTCGTAGCATCGGCGTCGAACTTATCAAATCTTTAAGATTTTCTCATCCCCTATCGCATATATGATTAATACATGGTATCTATTATATGTACAAACACACACATATATATACATATATACATACATACATACATACATACATACATATATATGTATATAAATCAACAGAGTTTGATCATTCTATCAATATTATCATTCTATCGATATTATTAATTCATCAATAATCGTCCTGTGAGTTTAAATTCCCCTTTCTTGTCTTCTTCTTCTTCTTCTTCTTACATTCGAGTAGAGATCAAACGTGATATAATTCGTTAAATCGGTATACGAAGTAACGAAAGATCTCTACGATCTCGTCGACGGTGAATATACGTATTTATCGATCGAATTCATTTATACGATAGTTTATATATATACACATATAATTCGACATTATAACATCGTATCCATTAACAATATGGATATGGAATCGAGTGGAACGTTGGAGAAATAAGAACGTCGATGGTATAGTTAACTTAAGAGAGGCATAGTGCGTTATCTGGCAAGTTAGTTTAGGCGCCAATGGATCTAGGCACGAGCCACGAGTCTGCGTCGAATATGCCTCGTGCTCTCTGACCCGCAGTTCCTCTCGGGGTACGGTCTTCCGGAGAAGGAGGAGGTGGAGAATGAGGAGGAGGTGGAGGAGGTGGAGGAGGTGGAGGAGGTAGGTTGGTAGGGTGGCAGGGTGGCGGTAAAAGAGGCGAGAGGAGGTAAGAAGAATGAACACACGTAAGAAAGCGGCTTTGGCGGCGACGTCGGCAAGGAGGTAACGCGAGGCCGGCCCCGAACGAGCGAATAAGAAAGTAGTTAAGGCCTCGAGCGCCCGCCGGAGGCGGTTGCACGCTCCGCGACTCGGCTCGAGAGGGAGGAAACGCCTGCCACGCGCTGCCTATCTCCTCTCTCTCTCTCTCTCTCTCTCTCTCTCTCTCTAACTCCTTTATAGTTTTATTACACTCCACCTCCGATCTTTCTTTCCTTTCTTCTCTTCTTCTTCTTCTTTTTCTTCCAGTTTCTATTTCTCTTTTTGTCAACGTCATCGTCGTCGTTGTCGTAGTCCGTCGTTACCATCGAATTTCTTTCTACCATTCCATTCTCCTTAACTCTCCTCTTCTTACTCCTCTTCTTCCTCTTCCTCCTGTTACTCATCCTCGTCTTCCTTCTGCTCCTGCTTCTGCTTCTACTTCTGCTACTACTTTTACTCCTCCTTTTCCTCTCTTCTACATCTCTCTCTCTCTCTCTCTCTCTCTCTCTCTCTCTCAACGTCGTCACACTCTGCTTGTCCGCGCACACGATAATTGCTCTCATTATAGTTATTTAAAAAGCTCGCCGCCGCCGCTGCCACACCGTCATCTATTCTTTTCCTTTTCTTTCTTCAATCTCTTTATGTGTATATGTACCATCTCGCTTAGTCGAGATCGAGTGCCGAGATAAGGTCTCACTCGCGCGCGAGAGCTGTGAAGTCGAGAGGAGTAAGAGGTGGAGGAGGAGGAGGAGGAGGAGGAGGAGGAGGAGGCGAAGGGATAAAGGAGAGTGGTCTCCGCTGAGGGACGATCTAGCACCGCGCACGTTCTCGATCGTAAGATTTACTTGCGTTTGTATCGTCCAAGATTAAATCTAATTTGTGCCTTCTACAGTTGCCTCACTTCTTATCCTTTCTCTCTCTCTCTCTCTCTCTCTCTCTCTCTCTCTCTCTCTCTCTCTCTCTCTCTTTCCTTTCTTTCTTTCCTTCTTTTCTTCTCGTATTTTTTTTTTATTATTATCCTTTCTTTATTATTACTCGGAGATTTTTATCAAAAACGAGCTGGATATAAATTAAGGCTTCTTTGATTAGTATATGTCTGTTAATTGTAATGAACGTATATATGCATATATATATATATATATATATATATATATATATATATATGTCAAATGTTTATACATAATGAGTCACAAAATGATCATCACGTTTCGTTGAGACTTTGCTTTTTTTTTTTAGAGACGAGTGAACGTAAAATATATATATATGAGTGTGTAATATATATATATATGTCGTTATATACGTTATTTTTTTTCCTCATGAAAAATGTTCGAAGAACGTTAGTAAATATTACGACGCAATAACCTACGTATAACTATATCAACGATTTTATGGTCCGATTAAATTATACGAAGTCTCCCGCTAAGCTCAATATCAGAAGCTCAATGTTTGAAAATTAAAGAGATCGTAAAGTATAATATGTTGAAACAAAGATATCGTATATTTCAGGAGAGCGAGTTAGCTGTTTTAACGGTAAACACTGGTGCGACGATAACGATGGACGAGGATTATTTGCGTTTACTAATTAATTCGTAACAAAAAAGAGATAATAAAAATATATTTGAAACGGATCAAGTAATTTTCGTATAATTGTCAAAGAAACGAAAAGAAAGAGAGACAAAGAAAAGAAAAAGAGAATATATAAGAGGACGTAAGAAATCGTAAGAATTCTCACGAGAATTTTTGGATAAGTTGGAATCCAAAAATCATGACTGGGGTTTCCACGTAAGACGACGGGCCCTTTTAGGTTCGCTTCCGCGTTTTATATCCATCTCGAGAGAACACGAGACTCGTACTTTGCTTTATGCCGAAAGTTCATCGGTCCAAGTTATCGCTTATCGTTAAGTAACATCGTCCTCACGATTTTCTTCGGAGTACGAATATAGTATACGACGTGCTATGCATTTTTCTACCGGTTTCTTATCGTTAACGATGAAAGAAAGAGAGGAAGAGAGAGAGAGGGAGAGAGAGAGAGAGAGAGAGAGAGAGAGAAAGTAGCGAGTCGGTCCCGGCGACTTGACCAAAAAAAAAAAAGAAAAATCAAAAAAAAGAAAAGAAAAGAAAAAGATGTCACTTTGGCGAGTATCGAGTTGAGTTATAATGAAAGTTCAATTAATAAAAGTAACGTTTATTTGTCAAATGAAACTCGTTGCTTTTCTTCTCGTTATTTTCTTTTTTTTTTTTTTTTAATTCGACGCCTCGAAAGATAAGAGAATAAGATAAGATGATATTTGTAAGTGGCACCAATAGAAATTTAATTCGCACGATATGTAATCGCATCTATATAAGATTTACAATTTATATGTATATGGATGTGCGATTGGTCTTAAATGTTTGTAACCAAATTTTTGTTCTTGTCATAAAAATCGCGCTCGGCGGGAAGACAAATTTTGTCCAAACTTTCACGGTCGTAGAGTACGTACGTTCGGAGAAACGTTTTCGAGCTAAGCCGAACGATCGATCGGTTCCGGCGGGGCATCGCGCAATGAAAAGCTTCGACCATCTACGAACAAAAAGCCGTGAGGTAGACATAAATAAATAGGTGGTGGGTGTGGTTGGTAGGCCGCACACATGGCGTCGTGACCCGTCTCTTCTCTCTTCGTGAGCTCGGTGCTCGCTTAAGTTATGCCCTACGGAATGCTGCTCCTACCGGCCGGCCGATTCTCTTTCGGTATTACGGCTAAACAACACTTACGCCTTCCATATTACAATCGAATTTTCTTGGGATTCGTTTTTCCTTTTTTTTTTTTTTTTTTTCTTTTAGTATTCTCGTAAGTAGATCTCTTACGTGAGGTAAAAAGCCCTCTTACGATTAATTGTTACGATCTTCGAAAGAGAGAGAGAGTTTCCTTGTCAAGATTTTATAAAAAAAAAAAAAAATGATAATAATCGTAGAAAAATGCTATGAAAATTAAACAAATATTCCACGACATATAAAATTTCAATATGTATAAATCGTCGAGTCCTTCTTTAAGATTGTTTGTTTATCTGTTTATCAGCGATATCCTTCGTTGTAAATGTAACCGAGACGATAAAGGATATATTTGAATTTCTTATCTTTTTTCTTTTCTTTTTTTGATTTTTTTTTCTTTTTGGACAGCGGAAAAACCGCTAGGTCGAAGTCGAGGAGCACGTGCAACCTGTAATAGCGCTCATGACTTTAACACGGTGCTTGCCTTCGGCTCTCTGCTTTGGCGGGTCGAACTTGTCGGAACAATGCCGCATTGTTTCGTCGTTGTACCTCTATCTAGCCGGTACGGTAGCGGGCTCGACGCCGCGATGTTTATTATCCTCTTGTGCAACAAATAAAACAAATAAAAGAAAAAAGAGAAAAACAAACAAAAAGAATAAAGAAGAAAAAATATCGTCGCGTTATTTTATCCTTACGTTGTTGACTTATTTTTTTACTTGAATCCGTGGTGAAAATAATAGTAATATCTTATAACCGAATATAAACGTTTTCATTATTATCCAACAAAATTTTCAACGAAATCCGTGGATATTTTCTCTCTTTCTTTCTCTCTCTTTTCTTTTTTTTTTTGTCTTAATTGTACGAACGTAATAGGAAAGCAAAAACAAAAAAAAAAAAAAAAAAACAAAAAAAGAAAAGAAAAGAAGGAAAGAAGTAAAAGATTGAGGTCATTCCTCTCGTGTCCGACGACGGTTAATCAAAGAATTAAAAAAAAAAAGGAACAGTAATTATATGCTCTTCCTAATTATATTATTAGAGTAGGATTAGAGAAAAGAAAATATATATATATAAATATGTATATATGTATATACCTATATATATATATACATATATTTATATTAATTATTATACTACCCTTTTCTGTAAGGCACCAGATACGAAAGACGTCCCTGAAAATCGAGAAGAAAAAAAAAAGAGTATGAGTTTTCCTAGGACGTGGGTGAAAGCGTGTCGTTTCCTAACGATTCGATCTTCGATAGGCCTTGGCACCGTTGTCGGATCCGAGAAGAATAACCTTAATTTGTTATTTTTTTTTCTCTTACTTTCCTTTTACATTCGTACGATAACAAAAAAATCTTATGGATCAACGTGCTACTGGATTCGATAAGAAAAAAAGGATAACAATTCCACGTTTTTCTAATTCTACTTCTCGTTTTTTGCTTTTCTCTCTCTTTATTTTTTTTTTCCTTCTTTCAATTCTTCGATCAACCGTTGTCGGATGCGAGAGGAACGATCTGAATTTTGTCTTTTTCTCTTTTCTTATTTTTTCTTTCCTTCTTCTTTTTTTTTTGTTTTTCGTCGCTTTACTTTTACATCCGTATAAACAATAAACGTTACGTGTATCAACGTGCCGATCGAAGGACGATTAGATGATAAAAAAAATATTTCTATGTTCTTCCAATCCCAGTTTAATGACGATAAAATTACGAGGAATCGATCGTCATTGCTATCCTTTCTTTCATTCTTTCGTGAACGTGGCAAATCATTTTTTTTTCCGAGCAATTTCTCTTCTTCCTTTTTTTCTTCTTTTAATTCGGTAAACACCACTGGAAATGAATATGCAAATAAGAGAGAGAGAGAGAGAGAGAGAGAGAGAGAGAGAGAGAGAGAGAGAGAGACATAAGTTTCGAATGAATTCAAAAGCTGTTTAATCGAACGTAAATCGGTGGGACCGACGAGAGCGCGCACGATAGATCGAGGGCCCTGACACCAGATGGCTTTCTTATTTCCATGAAAATTGAATTTGGCGATTTCGACGACAATGCCATTCCGGTCTGTTTTAAATGCAAATCCCCGCGAAAGGAAAAACCGTAAGGGCATTATAATTTATATTACTACATGTGGCAGCGGCACTTCCGGTGAGAGAGCATAGGCGCAGTTCCGGTCAGCTCTCCGAGCTCACCGGAGAGAGAGAGAAAGAGAGAGAAAGAGAGAGAGAGAGAGAGAGAGAGAGAGAGAGAGAGAGAGAGAGTGAGAGAGAGAGATCCTCTACGTACATCGCCAGATTATGAAGCCCGACGCCGACGCTGCTTTTACAATGGATCGTCTGCTCGCGCTGGTGATACGTCAGCGAGGATAATAATTCCGTTGCCACATTTCGCGTTATAATACGTAAAAAGAACAGCTCTTTCTCTCTCTTTCTCTCTATCTCTCTCTATCTTTTTTCCTTTTTTTCTATTTCTTTTTCTCATTCTTTATGCTACCGTTGTTTTACGATTCCAGAAGCGTCTCGGATGCGAGCTCGAAATCGATTAAACTCGCTCTTACCTTTTTTCTCTCTCTCTCTCTCTCTCTTTCTCTTTTATATTCTAAATTACACTTCGTCATTTCAAGTTTCTCAACATATTTTATGTGAAAGGGCAAGCCGATAGTTTTTTTTAAGTTTGGTAAGTTTTACAACGTTAAAGGAAATCGGGGAATGAGGAAAAATCAAGTTGAAAATTGTCTCAAGGAGGAAGAAGAGTGGTAATTGATTTTGATAAATCTATCTAATAAATTTTCGTTCAACCTGTACGTAATGATTTCAACAAATAACGTAATAATCTTTTTATTTTACTTAATTATATTAGTACATATTGTATACGCGACGGTAGGAGTTTAACGAATGACTTATTAATTGTTTCTCTTATCTTCGCTCATATTTTATATTTATTTATTTTGTTCTTTCTTCCTTCTTTTCTCTCGAGGAAATTTTCAAACGACATCCGTAATAAAAATGTCTTTGATGTTAATGACGAAAAAGAAAAAGAAATACAAAAAAAAAAAAAGAATCAGGAAAGAAAAAATATTATTATTAAAGAACATTTATCTGACGTGGCACGCTACAGATATTTTGATCGTCCGACATCAAGCAACGACGAAACGTCCACTCTTCGTAAAATCGACGATACGTTGAACGGTGTATTGAAATCTTGCAAAGTTACGTCGCGCCTCGTCGATATTCTTCGATCTATAGATCGCACTTGTGTAAGCCGAGGTCAATTCGGAAACTAAATATTGTGCTCTTCTTGCCGCACCCTCGATCGATCCGGACGACGTTCTGATTTTCGTTGCCGTCGCTATTATAACTTCTTTAATACGTTCGACAAGTTCAACGTCGTCACTTGGATCGGATTGGCCGGTCGATATTTTATGTAGCAGTTCGATAATTATCCCGTCCGCCGGATCTATGGATCGATAATGAATAAAAGAAAATTTCGTTTCTTTTTTTTTCCATCCTTGATCGAAGGATACGCGATTCTACGGTGTGCGTGATTTTTACATAGATAGGACGAAAGTATAACATTAATAATAATAATAATGATAATAATTATAATAAAGTGAAAACTAAATGAATAAAAAATAAATAAATGAATAAATAAAAATTAGCATCGGTTCACGAATTACCGTTGTACCTTTTTGAGGCGCACGATTTTAAAGAAAATAAAAACCACCCGGGTTATACAGAACTTTTTTGTTTGTTTTCTTTTTTTTTTTTGGAATATAAAGCAATGTAAAAATCCGAACGAAAAACTTTAAATAAAATATTAAACGGCATGACTGTGAGGTAACTTCAACTTTTCGAGGTAAGTTTAAAATATATCCCACCGTGCGTGAAAAATTAGGCAAAAGGTGGGACAGTTTTTAACCCACCTAATCCCGAAAAGGGTGCTTGTAGAGAAAGATTGTATAAAAAAAAAAAATAGCAGGAAAAAGAAAAGAAACAAATTCGGATTAATTAATTAATCAATCAATCGGATATCGTCCTTCACCTGTTGCTCGAGCTCGTCTTTCGAGAAATTTCCAATTTAACGAATTCCACTCGTTACCATCAATCGTAGCCAATTCAGCGATCTCACTCGCCACGACGAGTATCGTCGCCATGGTTAATGCGAATTTGATCATGCTTGGTGATATTCTTGGCGACTTATCGAAAGGGAAAACTGTCAATGGCATGATTTCTCGTAATCTCTCTTTTTATATATACACGAAAACGTGGAAGAGAAGACGACGGTGCGACTTGAGTGTCGTTAATGATTACGTAAAAAAGAAAAGAAAAAGTACAAAAAAAAAGGAAAAAAAAATAGGAAAGAGAAAAAAAAAGGAAAAGAGGAAAAGAGAGGGGAAAAAAAGATGCCTAGCGATGCGTCGTAGCCAACGTTGGAAGTCGTTGGACGATCATTACCGGTACTTACTAATAAGTGTCATTTGTAAAAATGACGATGCGAGAGAAAGTGGAGCAGGATGGAGATTATACCTGCCTTTAAGAAAGCATATTCCTCGATGTTTCGTATTAATTCTCGCTTGCCGATCGATTTCAAACATAGATTTTTATTCGAAACTTTCCATTTTTATTTTTGTATATATATATATATATTTCTTTTTATTTATCCGATTCAACAAGTCGAGCAAAAGTTGATCGATGATTAAGTAACGTCGATTTTATTTAGAACGTTGTAACAAAATTAAAATCTATACTTACCGATCGCAAGATCGAGACCTAATGTAAAAATTGTGCCAATGAATTTATCGGATTTTTTTTTTTTTTTACTTTTTTTTTTGTTCCGTAAAAGTTATCAATCGCTCAATTTCGTCGATTTCATTCGTATCTATACTTTTCGATTACTACCTTACCACTATCTAACACGAATAAAATTAAATCCGACATATATGACAATGGACTGTATACATAAAATATTGTACAATTATGTATACACACACAGACCCACGCGCACACATATACATAAACAATGAATATTTTGTTCGGTGATATTTACAAATAATAATGAATTTGTTCTCGTATAAAAGTAAAAAGCAAAAAAGGGACGAAGAAAGGAAGAAAAAATTTCTCTCGATTTATTTTTTGCTGTTTTTCTTTTTCTTTTTCTTTTTCTTTTCTTTTCTTTCGTTACGATGGAATTTTCTGTTGGACATTCAACAGGTCGTGGTCGTCGTGCTCGTGGTCGTGGGTCGTCGTCATCGACGTTGTTAGTTGTTCCCCTCATCGAAAAAGGCAGCAAGGCCGATGCCGATGCCGCGCTGTCCGACGGTAAAAGTGCGTGAATGCTAGGGAGGGAGTGCATCCAGCCGTGATTCCTCCTCACCGATTTTTACCCCTTTCTTGACCGTCGGTACCACCCTCACGTCCGAGCACTATTAACTCTTCGATGCCTTTCACGATTAAAACCACCATAATTTTCAGCTACCTAGAACTCGTAGCCGTCGTTGTCGTCGTGATGGTGGGGGTCGAGGGAGGGACAGGAACATTTCCTATTCTAATATCTTAATCTCTAGACGATTTACGTTAACTCGATTTTAAATCGATTTCAATGCCTAAATCGATCGTAAATGATATGAGAAATTATTTTTCACAGGAAGTAAGTCGATGTAATTACGTAATGTATGATTGATACGTTGGTACAGTTTTTATATCGAAACATGAATGATCGATCGTAGTAAGTGTACGTGATATAAGAAAAAAAAAAAAAAAAAAACGTACGTCTCAAATCGTCAAAAATATATATATTACGCTTTGAATACTATTATATCGTTTCGCGTAATCCGTTTACGTCGGAGATGTATTATTCTTCCTATTTCGAAATGGTTAATTAAAACTCGTACTATATATATATATATATAAACAAAAAAAAAAAAAGAAAGAAAGTCAAACCGATAAATTCGTATAAAAGAACGTTCTTGCTTTTTACATTTTTTTTTATTTTTTTCTTTTTTATTTTTTTACGATAAAACGCGAAATATCAATTAAAACAACGTATCGTATGAGAAAGGATCGACGAATAAATAAATATATCATTGTAGATCCGTAAGATCGTTTATATTCCTACGAATAGAGAAGTTTTTTTTTTTCAAGAACTTATAAATCTTCAAATAGAACGATCAAGTATTATCGAAAACGCGCACGCAGATAAATCACGTATTGGATCAAAAAATTGTCTACAAGAAAGAAAATAAAAAGAATACAATCGATCCAAAGATCAGTTGTCATCGTCAGATCAGTTGTCCCGATTAAATCAACGTGGAAAAGGGTTCTTTTTCTTTTCGTTTTCCTTTCCTTTTGTTTTCTTTTATTTTTTATTTTTCACGAGAACGTTTCTTATGATGGACGGTTTAGACGATACCGGGCACGGCTAGCTACTCGACGGAATAATCGCGTACGCACGCTAATGTGGGATGAATGAAAATACGGGTACTTGAGTAAGTCTAAATTACATTTCATTCATGCAGGAAAAGCAGGCAGACACGCGGAGAGTTTCGTCCTTCCGGCATGCTCGGGCCCACCGTCGGGACCGGCACATCGTGTCGTTCCTACTACTTGCCTACTCTCATCTGACTGCCGTCGGTCTGCGTAATAACTCCCGGACTATAATGTGTATTATCCCGACATCCTGTCCTTCTCCTATGGCTGGCTACTCGCTACGAACATTCGCGTTTCTCCCGCGCCTAGATTCGGACTCTCTTCTGTGACAGATTCCGAGAAAACCTTCCCTCTCTCTCTCTCTCTCTCTCTCTCTCTCTCTCTCTATCTCTATCTCTATCTATCAAACTTTTCCCATCGTATCACGAAGAAGTTTGTCTATCCCCATTCGAACGAAATCGACGAGGACGACGACGACATTTTTTTTAATTTTTGTCTTTAAATCTTTTTACATTGATTTTTATACGATCGAATACGATTTCCCTTTTCTCTCTTCGCAGTTTATCACAATTTTTATATTTCGATTTAATATTTATTCATAATTTGTATCGGGCGAATTAATTTATTAAGGAGTTATGACGAGTAATAATTATTTATAATTTAATTATGATATAGTAGCTTTGTTTGTCTATTCCTATAACTAATTTCGATATAATATAATATAATATAATATATATATATATATATATTATTTTTATAAAATATATATCATACTTTTATTAATCTGTCCGTTTATACAAAATTAAAAACAAAATTTCTTTGATCATCGATTTATAAAAACACAAACGCAGTTTTAAAATACGTTATCGTCTTATAGACGATATCTCTTACAATATATCTTAATTCGCAAATAAAGAATAAAGTGTCAAAGGTTACGATTACGTGATATATTTTAACTTTCTCGTATGAAAGATCTACAAATCTCTGTTCCTTTGTATCATTTGACAATTCGCGTTTCATATTTGATTGAAAGTAACGAAGTTACGTAACACGTGACGACACTTTCTTCTCAAATCAGATATTTTTTTTTTCACTGACCGAATCGAAAAAAAGAGAGAAAAAGAGAGAGAAAGAGAGAGAGAGAGAGAGAGAGAGAGAGAGAGAGAGAGAGAGAGAGAGAGAAATTGATCATGCGTACCATCGATCAGGATCTTATCTGAACAAAACTTCGATCCATACTGCGATGACCGAGGAAACGAGATCGTAGATGTCTCTCTCTCTCTCTCTCTCGCGTTTTCTTCCAAACAGTTGAAGATCACAATGAGAGTGAGAAGAAGAGAAAGGGAAGATTGAGATTCGCTAAAGGGACGCTCTTTATTCTCATATCAGCAACAGACAAAGTGGATGGAAGCGACGTGGCCTATTATGAATTCTCGTGTGGGTCACAATGATCCCAATAATCGACTACTCGCACAGATCTCTCTCTTTTTTTCTTCTTGTATTTCGATAATAAAGAGAGAGAAAGAGAGAGAACAAGGATTATGAGAGAGGCCTCACGATTTCGACGAGTGAAGATCGACAGGAGCGATTACGTCGGTGCTGACTTTAAGCCCCTTTAAATGCTGCCATTCTTTTCGAAACGGACCTCTTCTACGCGTTCAAACGTTAAGATTTTGTGTCCGTCTTATACTTGCTTTCTTTCTTTCTTTCTTTCTTTCTGTCTTTTTTCATGTGTTCTTTTTTTTCTTTTTTTTATTTATTATTTTTTGTTTCGTATTGTTTTGTTATGCTTTTTTGTTTTTCTTTTTCGTTTCCCCTTTTATCTATCGACCATTCTTTCCCGCATGACACGTCCTTTCGTGGCTCGCATGATCACGACGATGCTCGCGTCCGTTTCAAAAACAATCTTTCGTATCCTTTCGATTCGATATCACTCGAGAGTTATTATCGTATTGTAATAATCGATTATATATCCGTGCAGCGATATATTCTATCTAGACGTGTAGATACATTGTATATACGTGTGTGCGTATGTGTGTATGTGTATATATGTATATTATTTTTTTTTCAAGTGTATAGGCGTTATATTTATAATGTATATTATAAATAATAATATTATATATGTATATATATGTATATATATATATATATATAGTATATTTTTAATATCTATATTTGATAGTAATCGTTAATGTATTAGGAGTATCAGTGAATGAAAAATTACTACCATCTAATAAACAGAGGTAATAGTAATTTTTATAAATTATTTCTAAAATAATATATATGAATAATTGATTGACCATGTTCTAAAGAAAAGAAACAAGAAAAAAAAAGAAAGAAGTACTATTCAAAATTTCATTTGATATCAAATTTTATTACTATATATATATATATAGTAATAAAAAAATATATACATATATGAAATATAAATATAATTTTTGAAATAAAATATAAATTTTTATTATATATATATATATATATATATATATTATATAATAAAAAAATAAAAAAATAATATAATTTACACGTTTACGAGAAAATTGTATGATTTAATCGGCCAAGAAAAAGAAAAAGAAAAAGAGAAAATAGGAAGAAGGAAAAGGGAGAAAAGAAAAGAGAGAGAGAAAAAAAATAAGAAAAGGGAAGAAAAAGAAAAATAATAATAACGGAGAGGAATGTCCTCGACGACGGAAACGAATCCTGCGGCCACGTCCGCTTGACGCGTTTGTCGCGCGATTTCACTTGGCGGCGAGTTCGTGATTGAGTCATGACGTTTTTTGCCTGAGCGCCCGCCTTCCATGGAGAATCGAAAGCGCCGTAGAAATCTGTCCGTCCTATAAGTCTCTGATGCAATATAACGACGGAAAATGATTACCGTGTTTCTGCAAAAGGAGCCACGCTTCATTGTTCCTCTCTCTCTCTCTCTCTCTCTCTCTCTCTCTCTCTCTCTCTCTCTCTCTCTCTTTCTGATCATCATTGTTCCACAATCGATTACAAAAATCTCTGAAAACGTTCGATTTCAATTTCTTTTTCTCAACTCTCGTTCGGGGAAACTTTTTATTTATTTATTTCGTCGACACTCGATCGATCTATCCTTCGTAAAACCTTCCGAGATATGAAATATAAAAGAAAAATATTCCTTTCTTCCTCTCTTTTTTTTTTTCTATATTAAATATATCGTTTCCATGTATCTATATATCTGTTACATTGTGTTATATGTTTATAGTGAATATTTAATCATCGTAACTTGAAACGTTACAAAGTTAATATCCATTGTTCGAAATGATTTATATATATATATATATATATATATATATATATATATATATATATATATATATAAAATCAACGAAATAACGTTTTAATAGATTACAATATTTGTAACGTCTAAATAATCATCCCGTCGATATAAACTTAAACAAATATTAGAGTAAACTAAATTACCGTATGAAAGATTTTACGTAATTTTTTTTATTTTTTTTTTTTTTTATACACAGCCGATATAATTCTCTCAAGAGCGAACAATATCGTCATCAAAATTTCTTCCGTCTCTTGATCATTACATTCATTACCATACATACAGTTGAGAGAGAGAGAGAGAGAGAGAGAGAGAGAAGGTGTTGCAAAGGTAAGTAATCGTATCGTCAAGAAGAACTCTACGTCCATGGTCGAGGGTTTCGAGTAACTGCGGTGTACGTGTCGCACGTACGAGTAGAGAGAAGGACACTGTGGGAACACACGTCTTCTTCATCCTCGAGTGTTTATGTACATACATACATACATTCATACATTCATACATACATACGAGAGGACGAAGGTATCTCTTGTCGTGTAATATAAACATAGACACAACGCCGGATGACATACGTAAATCTTAGTGAGAGTGTACAACCAGACGAGTCTTTGTCGTCTTATATATATATATATATATATATATATATATATATATATATATATATATATATATATATACTTATGTATATTTATATCATAGACAAAGCAGGATTATTTTTCGCGGTTGCAACTAAAGGCAAGTGTATTGTATCGTCGCGCGACAATACACCATCCATGTTACTTCTCTCGTATCTATCCTTGGCTTTATTCGTTCGTGTTACACTGGTTTGACCAGTCTTCTAGAAGAACGAGTCGTAAAAAAACATCCTCTTTAATCTAATTTTCTTCTTATTTTTTCTTTTTTTTTTTTGCCGGAAATCTCCATACTCCGTAAACGAATTCTTCGCATCTCCACGTGCAATCAATCGTCGATTAGGAGATTAGGAGAGATTAGGAGAGACCCTGTTTCTTTTTATTTTTGTTTTATTTAGTTCAGGATTTCGTTACAGCTTTGAACGCGAACGATTAAAAAAATTGACGATTTGTCATATCCGAAAACATTTCAAATATCGAATATAAATTTATCACTTGCAAATATAACCATCGACCGATTCATTATGTCATCGTTATCGTTATATTCGTAATATTGTCAACGACATATGAAAGAATTTCAGTTAATAAATAACGGTGATCATTTTCTCTATCTCTCTCTTTTACGCACACAAACGCATTTCTCGAGCTCCTTTAACAATCAAGGATCAATGAAATTGTTGGATATGTCAATCCACGCGAAACCTGTAAAGCTTCTCTCTAATTGATTGAAATGAAATATCAGAGAGAAAAAGGGAGAAAAGATAAAAGAATTATATACAATAAGAATGTAAAAAAAATCGTAACACGAACAAGTCCAATCACCGACGCACATACATACCATACCATATCATATCGTACCATACCATACCATACCATAGAATTTATATTACACGTGGAGCGTAGTTGTTCGCTAATAAGAAGGAATCGCAACGAGATAAGACCAGAAGCCGTATCGAAAAGCTCTTATTTAATCCGCCGGCTGTGGCTCGGTCCGTTTACGAGGTAATTCAGGGGCGAATTATGGCGGCTCGCACGGGGATTAATCACGAGTGGAAACGTGCTTGCTCGTGCGGACCAACGTAAGCGTGTATTTCACGCTAGCACGCGGAGGACAAGCGTGGAAGGTTTGAGATAGATCGATGGATGGATAGATAGATAGATAGATAGATAGATAGAAAGAGACAGACATAGAGAGAAAGAGAGAGATCTATATAGAGTATATATGTATACGTCTATATATATATATATATATATAGCTTTGGAAGTCGCGATTTTCTACAAGCTCCTTCGCACCTAATACACACACACACACACACAATATATATAGTAATTCACGCACACGCATTAACGTACGTTATACATTGGACGACCTAATTCTACGATTTGTCACGCCTCTTATTCCACACCTAGCTTTCACTGCTATACATCAGGGGGCGGACACTCAGAATTACAGCCGTTGTATTAGCGTGCGTGCATGCACGCGCGCGCGCTTATATACATCATACGTACGTATGTACGATGAAGAGAATGGAGAAGTAAAAAAAATTATATATTTATATGTATAGACATAATATGGTTGTATATTTGTATCTAGTAAGAAAAAAAAAAAATAAGTCTACGCGAGACAACGCACGTTGTTATTCGAAATTCGTTTAGTAGAAAAAACAATTATTAAGTATCGACTTGTGGGTTTCGTATTCCATCATTAAAGGATTCTTCTCCGATCGGTTCGTTACTTCGTGTCTTTTATTAAACGTCGGCCCCCATCCTGATAAAGATCGTGCGATCAATACGGGATTCATATATTGTACGTTTATTTAAGTATGCAAGTATATGTATACGTATGTGTGTATGTATGTTTTTATGTATATACGTACGATGGAATTTGGACTTACATCAGGTCGGATTGGGATTACAATTTCGTGGACTCGAACGTTCGGTATTGGTTTGATAATTTTATTATACCATGAGGTTAAATAAAATGCGCGAGTATATATATATATATGTATATATGTATATATAGAGAGAGAGAGAGAGAGAGAGAGAGAGAGATCAATGATGATAATGATTATTATTATTATTATTATTATTAATATTTTCTTTTCTCTCGAGTTCCTTTCGCAAGAGATTTTCACAAAATTCTCCTTTTCTTTTCCTTTTTATTTATTTATTTATTTATTTATTTATCATGTACGTACCATCCATCCATCTACGGGAATAGTTTTTTTCCAACGAGTTTTCTTATTTTCACCTTTTATAAATTTTAATTGAAGTTTTAATATATAGCATACGTACGCAAGTACGTAACACGCGATTCGATATAGATATAGATATAGATAATAGATTAGATTGGATTAGTCGATCGTCGTTATTTCTTCTTCTATTTTTTTTCTTTTCTTTTTTTTTTATTACACTTTTTTCTTTTCTTTTATTCTTTTTCTTTGTTCCTCTTTTTTTTTTTTTTTTTTTTTTAATCACTCTTCGTAGCCCAATAATCCAAACGTCGTTCTCGTTAAGACAGGAAGGAACAATAAAGCAACTTCATTCAAAGACAGGCATGTGCCAGGCGTCGGGCTGTCGTAAAGATAATAAGTCAGGCACGTTGTCAAGCACGGTCGAACAAGCTTGTACCCGGTGTCTTTATATATATTGATAGAGAGAGAGAGAGAGAGAGAGAGAGAGAGAGAGAGAGAGAGAGAGAGAGAGAGAGAGTGTGATCGACGTTCATTTAAAAATTTGATTGGACATACATTGTAAAGGCATATTTTCCATTATAATCCCATCGATCTAATCGTGAAATAAAAAGAAAACGTGCTTGAATATCGTCAAGTTGAAAAAATTTGCTTGATAAAATTTTTAATTTTGAAAATAAAAATGAAATAAAAATAAAAGGAGGAAGAAAAAGAGAATAAAGTAAAAGATGGGAAAGAAGAAGAACAAACAGTTGCGAACGTATCGACATACTTTTGAGGAGATCACCGTTCGTTGCATACTTTCCGTCTAATTAACTTTCACGATTGGCACGTGTGCGGTATCTAATGCATAAGAGCATGATGCATCGTACAACGTAGAAAAAAGGAAAAAAAAAAAATAGAAAAATCAGACAACGTAGACGTATGTACGTACGCGCGTAAGTATATCGCGAAGGATCAAAACAAAAAAAAAAAAACAAAACAAAACAAAATAAAAAAAAAGTAGAACCATACTCGTTACGATATGGAATACATCAACTTTCTATTATGCAATTGACGTTGAATATTTTTTCTTTTTCTTTCTTTCTTTCCTTTCTTTTTTCCTTTATCATTACCACCACCACCACCACCACCATCATCATCATCATCATTATTATTACGCGACTGTTATCGATTACGTACGATTAACGCTCGGATGGTATCCTGTCGGAATTATAAAACGAATAACTTCGTTGGATCGTTATTTCAAATGAAAGTCTTTAAAGTGAGACAACGACCGGTCCTGTCGAACTGTCATCGGCCGAGCCTCGTTAAAGGCTCGAATAATTTAGCGAGGCTCATAAAATCTCACGTTGTGCAGACGTCAACAACGTCGTCGTCGTTGTCGTCGTCGTCGTCGTCTCGCAAACGATTATCTATGTCAACTCAGAGCTCTCCGAGCATTGATACTGTACGATAGTTCAGCTCTGATTCGTTCTTGGTTATTTTTCTCTCTTTCTCGTCGAGAGAGAGAGAGAGAGAGAGAGAGAGAGAGAGAGAGAGAGAGAGACGCTGGAGTTCGTTGCCAGTTGGTGCTTGTTCGTGCTAACACCTTAGACTCGTACTCCAAATCGGAGTTCCTATACTTTCTCTTAATTTATAATATAAAGACGACCGATAAGCTTCCCTCTATGGAACAGACCAGATTAAAATATCTCGTCTGTTGAAGCCGACCAGAGTGAAGGTACTACGTTATCGAGCTTTTATAATCGTAACACGATCCACAAGACCCACGCGTTTACTCAAGGGATTCTCCAATGTCCTTAGAATCGCAATATCGATCGGCTATTATCGTCGATTATTCACGGATCATTTTTTTCGTTTTTCTTTTCCAACGTCAAATCGTAAATTTACACACGTAAATTGATATTTTTTCAATATGTCCACGTATATCGTATAAATTTACGATTCACAATAAGAGGACGTCGATGAAGATTCTTCTATTTTTTTCTTTTTTTTTTTTTGCTTTTGGATACGAATCGTTTGGGACTTTTGTTTCTTTTTGTTTTTACTTTTTTCCTTTCTGTCGTTGCTTTTTTGATTTATCTTTCTTTCTTTCTTTTATTTTTTTTTGTTTTTATATATATGGAATCATTTTATTAGCGCAATACGAATGACTTTGATCTACGTTTATTCGGTGATTCCTTTAAATTTTCTTTTTCTTTTCTCATTTGACGCTTTCAATCGTAGAATTTACGATTAGTAGAATTAGTCGAGAAGATCCTTCGGACGGATACGAAACGTTTAGGGTTTTTATTATTTTTTTTTCTTTCTTTTCTTTTTTTTTTTCTTTACCATGTAGAATTATTATTACCATAATATCGACGACTTTGATCTTGATTTATTCACAGATCCTTTCATCTTCTCTATTCAATTACGTGGATTTATAATTGCCGAGAATGTTGCGATATTTTTCGGGATAGATACGAATCGTTTAAGAATTTTTTTCTTCTTTTCTTTCTAGTTCTCTTTTTTCTTTTCCTTTTTTTTTCTTTTTTCGTATGTGAAATTATTATTATTCATTATCTTAATATCGATGACTCTGATCTTGACTCGTACGCAGATTTTTTCTTTTTATCATCTCCATTTAAATCGTACATTTAAAACTACGAGAACGTTGAGAGAAGATTTTTCGAGTGGATACCGCGAATCGTTTGTGAATTTTTTTCTTTTTTTCTCTCTTCTTTTTCTTTTTTCTGGAGTTGCATTATTATTACCATAATATCACGATAACTTCGATCTTGATTTATTCACAGATCTTTTTATCTTCTCATTTTAATCGTAAATTTACAATTACGAGAATGTTGAGAATTTTTTTTTTCCGAACAGGATACGAATCGTTCAGGATTTTTATTTCTTTTTCCCTGCTTTTTTCTTCTTTTACTTTTTTTTTTGTTTACTTTTCTTTGTTTATGTGAAATTATTATCATCGCAATATCGATGACTTGGATCCTTATTTGTTCATAGCTTTTTTTCACCCTCTCCTTACAATCGTAGAATTTACAATTGCGAAATCATTGAGATTTCTCGAACAGATACAAATTCTTTATAATTTTTATTCCTTCTTGTTTTGCATTTTCTTCTTTCTTTTTCTTTTCTAACTACCATAAAATTTCAATAACTTCGATATTGACTTTTTCACGAATCGTTTTTTATTTTCTCTTTTCAATCACAAATTTATAATTATGAGAATGTTGAGAAGATCCTACGGATATGTATGCACGTAATCGTTTATGATTTCCTTTTTTTTTTATTTTTTTTTTTAATGGAATTAAAATCTCGAGTATCATGAATGAATATGATGGTCAATCTACGAGAGGTCGTAACAAAAAAAAAAAAAATAAATGTTTGTATAAAACAACAATTGCTCTCGGGCGATGAGTTTGGACAACGTTTGATTTGTTTTTCTAGAGAGAAACTCTCTCTCTCTCTCTCTCTCTCTCTCTCTCTCTCTCTCTCTTTTTCTCGTTCGAAATGATTAATAAAACTTCGAGTTTACTAGCAAATTCCGTGAATTATTTTTTCGTCGATCTTGGATCTAGAACTCGTTTGTTAGAATATATTACTTCACTCCCACTTATGTTTTGAATTGTATTAAAAGACTGGCTGTACTTGCACAAGCCTGTTCAAGGATCGCCTCGTCAGATATGTAAGTACTTATTTATATAATTCGAGATAGCTAAGTATATACTTATCTACTTAGGTTTGTATGTATGTATGCATGTATGTGTGTACATACATATCTACGTTTCCGTGACAATATAAGAAAATGCATCTCTACTAAGGAATGAGAATTTAACACCTGTATATATCGTTCTTGTATCATTTTTTTTCTTTTTTAACGTTATTGGAAATATTATTGGTTATATATACACACACACACACACACACACACATATATATATATGTATAGAACGGGAATCTTTCCGGTGATAGATTTTGCTACTGGGAAATGCAAATTGAAGTCATCGAACGAGATACGGAATGCGCTGGTAAGAAATGGTTGAACACCGTGAGAGAGAGAGAGAGAGAGAGAGAGAGAGAGAGAGATAGAGCAAAGACAAACGATTTTAAATTATTGTACAGGAAGCAGTTTGGCCGCAACTATGCGACCCGATGATATCTAAAATACATCGTCGATCGATCGAGGATCGTTCGAACGGATAAATAATCGGTATCTCTGTTGAATATATTCAACTGAGACATCCCATCTGACAAATAATGACAAATTATTATTTTCTTTATAAAGATATCATGGCGTTTACAAATATGATTTTATTAATATTTAATCGGGCGATTAATGAGATATTTGAATTAATTGGTACGAAATTGAAGGATCGATCGGATGGAAGATCGGAGGATCACACTTTGAAATTTTCTATAGGGAGAAGAAAGAAAACCAAAAAAGAATAAAATTAATTAGACAAAAAGAGGAGACAAGTGGAATCGTAATGCGAAGAGATAAATTGTCTCGAGTTATTACGTGTCGGAAAATGAGAGAGAGATAGATAGACAAATAGATAAGGATCGAAACATATCGTGGCGATCGAGTTAAAATAGAATTTTGTCCTCTGCGAACTAGACAAGTTCTTTTATTTTTATTTTATCTTCTCTCTCTCTCTCTCTCTCTCTCTCTCTCTGTAGACATATACACCGTACAAGACAACTAATAATTTCTACGATCTTGCATACCAACTACGCTAACCCGTACGTAAAGGGATTCCAACAAAGTGAGCAAAAATAATATCGGGAGACCATTTTGTATTACCAAGAACGTTTCCTCAGACCGGAAATCATCCTTTCTTCATTCGCCAACTCGTAATAACTGACCAAGAGGTAATCACGAATAAGCGGAAAAAATATAATATTACCGACATGTGCGAGATTTTCTCGATCTAGCGAATCGACTTCGAAAAAGCACGAACGTTTTCTCATGATTCTTGGAACGAATCTTAATACATCACGAACTTCGTCCCTTTTTTTACGACACAGAATGCGATGTACGATACAAGGATCTACGTTAACCGATCGAATTATACTTTTCATCGAACGCTTTATGAATTTATTAAACGTAGTTATAGGTAACCCAAATGAATAAATATACTTACGATCGTATGCGACGATCCGAGATTTTGTTGTTTTTCCTGCATTTTTTTTTCTTTTTTCTTTTTTCTTTTCCCCTGTTGTTTCGTTTCGTTTCCTGTAGAAACACCGGGACTCAGGCGTCATCGGTTGTGTTCTATAACGATATCGAACCATAGCCGATCTCGTTCTATTTTCAGTTTATTTCTTTTTTTTTTTTTTTTTTTTTTTTTTAATAAAAATCGTTCGAAACGTAAGAGAAAACTTTAAGGGGTAGGGCGGGGAGGAGGAGGGGTGGGGGCACGACCGGGTAAGAAATTTTCTAACTGGTGTAATAAATAAATTCGTGTGTAAGAAGATAGGTACGCACGCGCGCGCACACACACACACACATACACATAAACAAACAACTTGTTATTAGTTGGAAGAACGTTATTTATACGAATGTATCCTACGTATGTTTTATATTACAAACAACATTGAACTTAAGTTGAATAAAAAAAGAAAGGGCTGAGCATCCTAGATGTCAAGTTACGGAATCCAGTTCTCTCTCTCTCTCTTTCTCTTTCTCTTTCTCTGTTTCTTTTTCATTCTCTTAACTCGTGTTCCCTGCATGATCTATTTTGCATACTTACGAGTCATACGAGTCCGATGGTCGCGACATAATTCTGAATAATTTACCAATCAATAATTTACAAACCAACGTGCAAACCACTTTCCATCGTAACGAATAGCAAGCTATATATATATATATATATATATATATATATATATATATATAACTTTTTATATATATGTATTTTTTTTCTTTTGTTATCTTGGTTATATATCTACATATAGATACGTACTTATTTATTCATAACACGCGTAATACCGTTACGCGGAAAGCGTCTCGTTTTAATAGTCATTTCTTGACTACCGGGCTTTTCTCGCATCAATCTAATGGATCTAATCCGGTGTATATATTCAAGTCGATATATATAAAGAAACAAAAAAAAAAAAAGAAAAAAAAACAAAGCGAACGAACAAGTCGAGGCTGATTTCTTTTTCTTTCCCTCTCTGTTCTCTCTCTCTCTCTCTCTCTCTCTCTCTCTCTCTCTTTAATACCCGCGAGAAAGAAGAAGAATTGATTTAGAGTTTTTCGGATCCACTTCGAAGCTTCGGTCAAAAGTGGAAGAAGTATTCCCGTTCCATCGGTCGAATTATCTTGCCTGTTTCTCTGGTGGTGTTCTCGTAAGGGTTTGAAAAAAAAAGAAAGAGAGAGAGAGAGAGAGAGAGAGAGAGAGAGAGAGAGAAGAAGAAGAGTGTCGGCCTCTTTATAGCATGTTTCCGGTCGCAATGAGGTTGCACGTGACTTCGATTCTCTTCAGTTCACTTCGCAGCTACCTGTCCCAATTTAATCTATCCCAGTCTGGAGGACCAAGTCGTCTCGTCGATTACACGCCAAGAAAAGAGAGAATGATGAAGATGATGATAAAGGAGAAAGAAGAGAAAGAAAAGGAGGAGGAGGAGGAGGAGGAGGAGGAGGAGGAGGAGGAGGAGGAAGAAGAAGAAGAGGAAGACGAGGAAGAAAAAGAAGTAGGAAGAAGATGTAGAAGTGAGGAAGGCCTCCGCAAACCGCAAAGGGCTCTCATCTACGCGTGTAAATAATACACCTGCGAATGCTAATACCCGTCTTACACCCGTTATAAGAGGTACGGAGAGAAAGAGAGATGGATAGATTGATAGACAGAGAGAGAGAGAGAGAGAGAGAGAGAGAGAGAGAGAGAGAGAGAGAGAGAGAGAGAGAGAGAGAGAGAGAAGGAAAACTTACACCTCGCGAACGTGGCGGCACTCTTCACTCGCTTAGCCCCTTCCTCCTCTCTTTTATAATGAGAACGAGGAACGATCATTCTCGCACGTGAAAATAACCTTCTGATCGGTCCTATCCTGATTCGTGACTCGATTATGTCTCATTTCGAATCTACTTTGGCATTATTTCTCTCCTCTTCTTTTTTCCTTTTCTCTTTTTCTTTCTCATTTATTTCATTTTATTTTAATTTTCTTTTTGTCCTTGATTTATCTGTTTGTTTTCCTTTTTTCCCCTTTTCTTTTTTCGTTCAAGAATTTTGTTTAATCCTTCCAAGATGGAGGAGATACGGAACGATCATTCGTACGGGGAAATATTTCACGGGAAAGTATCTCTAATGATATATTTTCTGTATGATTGTATAATAAAATGAAGGATTACTTTGCGTCCTTTTGTTTCTTGCGATAGTAAAATCGAACGACGTCAAATTATTATCATTATTATTATTATTATTATTATTATTATTATTATTATTATTATTATTATTATTATTATTATTATTATTATTATTATTATTATTATTATTATTATTATTATTATTATTATTATTATTATTATTATTATTATTATTATTATTATTATTATTATTATTATTATTATTATTATTATTATTATTATTATTATTATTATTATTATTATTATTATTATTATTATTATTATTATTATTATTATTATTATTATTATTATTATTATTATTATTATTATTATTATTATTATTATTATTATTATTATTATTATTATTATTATTATTATTATTATTATTATTATTATTATTATTATTATTATTATTATTATTATTATTATTATTATTATTATTATTATTATTATTATTATTATTATTATTATTATTATTATTATTATTATTATTATTATTATTATTATTATTATTATTATTATTATTATTATTATTATTATTATTATTATTATTATTATTATTATTATTATTATTATTATTATTATTATTATTATTATTATTATTATTATTATTATTATTATTATTATTATTATTATTATTATTATTATTATTATTATTATTATTATTATTATTATTATTATTATTATTATTATTATTATTATTATTATTATTATTATTATTATTATTATTATTATTATTATTATTATTATTATTATTATTATTATTATTATTATTATTATTATTATTATTATTATTATTATTATTATTATTATTATTATTATTATTATTATTATTATTATTATTATTATTATTATTATTATTATTATTATTATTATTATTATTATTATTATTATTATTATTATTATTATTATTATTATTATTATTATTATTATTATTATTATTATTATTATTATTATTATTATTATTATTATTATTATTATTATTATTATTATTATTATTATTATTATTATTATTATTATTATTATTATTATTATTATTATTATTATTATTATTATTATTATTATTATTATTATTATTATTATTATTATTATTATTATTATTATTATTATTATTATTATTATTATTATTATTATTATTATTATTATTATTATTACTGTTATTATTATTATTATTATTATTAATTTATTTTTTTCAAGATGATTAATTTGCAAAGATGGAGGATGAGTGTCTTCGTTAAGAAAATTTCGAAGCGAAATTATAATAACTTTTATTGTACGATCGTAAAGCAGAATCGATCGAGTATCAAATTATTTTATCTCTCTCTCTCTCCCTCTCTCTCTCTCTCTCTCTCTCTCTCTTTCCTTTTTTAAGAAGATTATGTTGGATACGATAATTTCTTTCCTTTTTTTTTTCTAACGATAAAAGATCGGAATTATTTTATTTCTCGAAGAATTAGAAACGATCGGCGTAAAATCTTTTTTTTTGCTTTGAAGACGATTTCTAAGATGGGATATATATATATATATATATATATATATATATATAATTTACAGAAAATAAATTGTGAATAAAAATAATAAAACAAATTATTATTTTCGTACGATACTAAAGGATGTTGCATCATGTTATTTTATTTTTTGCAAAAGTAGAGCCGATCGATATAATATTAAAAAAACAGAAAAAAAGAATGCTTTTTTCAGGAGTTCATCGTTATTAATGGCGAATGAGAAGGACGAGTGGATTCTTAATAACGTCTCCTCGTCGACAACGGTTCTCTCTCTCTCTCTCTCTCTCTCTCTCTCTCTCTCTCTCTCTCTTAAGTCGATGTTAATTAGCCTTCGAACGGTGGCGACTACTCAAGGAACTTGTAATCTCGTCACGCATACAGCTATATCCAAGCCGTGGATTGCTTCATTAATGCGCGGCCACTTTCCTATCGCGAGATATCGGCCAAGTTAATTTTATTAATTGCATTGCCTGAACCCGATAGAATTGCATAATAGCTCGTAAGAGGACTGTCACAGATTTTACCGTATAAAATATTACTTTAAGTACGACTCATGGCTCTGTATCGATATAATAAAATTTTATATAATGCGTTTCCATTAAATTGCTAATATTCTTTTTCCTTATTTTTTTTCTTTCATATCTCATAAAATAATTAATTTTTTTGTTTGTTAAATCGTATAATTATTTTTCTTTTCTTTTGTTTGTTTTTTATTTTCTTTTTTTACGTAAGAAAGATATCAAAAAATAATTAAACCGACGCACGTGTGTACGTACATCCTTATTAATTTGTCAGTATTTCGTTGCACGTTTAAATTTTATTCAATTATTTTCATTTACAATGAATTATATTTTTTATTTCACAATGAAAGTTAAACAAAAAAATTAACTAATCGCACGTACCTACGTTCTCGCTAATTTGATAGTATATATATATATATATATATATATATATATATATATATATATATATATATATACATGTATCGTAATATATTAAATTTTGTTCATTCAATTTTATTATTGTATTAATTAAAAACAAAGTTTTTTCTTTCACGAAGAAAGATACAGAAAACATTAATCAATCACACATACCTACATTCTCGCTAATTTGCCAGTAATTTATATTTTTTTGTACGCTATAACGCGTTCGCAATTTTGTCGATTCGTTTTTATTATTATTTTTATATTTATTTTGTTTTATCATTTTTTTCGTCGGAAAGAAGGATATAAAAATATATATATATATATATATATATATATATATATATATATATGCACACGACGAGTTCAATTCGACTCGACGAAAGATCCGAAGGATCTAAGCTTTCGGATGATCCTTATTAAGAGATTATCTCTCTCTCTCTCTCTCTCTCTCTCTCACTCATTCTTTCTTCCTGTTTATCACATATACACGTTCATTCACAAAGTATCCTTTATGAATGAACGCTTCGAGCACGTCGGAGGTAGTTGAATCGTTCATTAGCATAGGCACGACCCGCGGCGACATCGAGCGTCCTCCCGTACCGTTATCCTTGCTGCCTTGCCAGAGGCAAAGCGGATCACCGTTGTAAATTGCCTCGATATAAATTACGTGATCATCTTTAACGGATCGACATCGAGCAGTTTGCCTCCTTACTTGTCGTTACAACGTGAAACAATTTCAACACGCGAACCACCACGCGCGCAAATTTTCTTTAGACGATTTACATTAAAATTATTTCCATGTATACGTATACTCGTTTGGTAGTTAACGCGTTACATGCATCTACGTAAGCGTTTAATCCTACCGAGGTGATACTATATTCACGTTAATTGTTATGTTAAGCGATGTTAAATCATTCTCGTGAAAATTACAAGCGTACGATTTAAATCCGTATAATCTTTTTAATAAAATTTCATATGTAATATGATAATGAAAAATTGATTTATGAAATGGAAATGTTATTGCGCGGTGAGTATAATATTTCAATGAGAAGTACTTTATATGATGTCATAGAACAATTTAAATATATATATATATATATATATATATATATATATATATATATATATATATATATAAATTTTGATGATTCGAAAAAAAAATATCAATAAATAAAAAAGAAAAAATAGGACATAAACAAAAATACAGAAATAATAATAATAATCATAATAATTATTATTATTAATAAACTATAAATAATATATAAATATACATTAATAATAATTATTTATAACTAATAAGCGTAATAATTATTATCAAATATATATTATTATTAATAATTAATAAATTATTATTAATTAATAATAATAATAATAATAAGAATTTCTGAAGCATTTAAATTAAAACCAAACGGAATAGATTTAGCTGTTACATCTCGGTTTACCTAAATCTTGTAAAATATGTTAAACGTTTAGCCGGAAGACTATTTCGAGTCGCGTCATGGTCCAGTGAAGCTCTTAGCAACCCCCGAGCATCTTCCTTCTCACGTGTCGGAGCGAAGCGCCGCGTTGTTAAAGAGGACAGGTGTGACTAGACGTTGCACCGACTTTTCAAGTGCCGCACGGCTTTGCAGTCGACACCCTCGTTTTCAGTTCGATATCGTAACGTTTTGCCTGAAGCACTCGAACGCTCGCGCGTGCCTAGGGACGACGCACGCAGCATCCGTCGTCCGTTATATTTCCGCACTCCTTACATGAAATTCCGGATCGACTGGAAATACCGATCGAGAGAGAGGGAGAGAGAGAGAGAGAGAGAGAGAATAATCGTATTTCAAAGTTTCGAACGAGGCTGAAAATTTCCTGAGAATATATATATATATATATATCCTACCCATTTTAATTCATTTACTTTAATCATTTCGATAAGACGAAGAATTGTTTGAGAATTTAATTGAAAGAAGAGAAGAAATAAAAAAGAACAACAAAAAAAGGCCTCGATCCCCTTTACGATCATATTTTTCAATTATCAATTTTACGATCGAACGAATATATCCAATTACTTAGATATACCGATCTAATTGGATGCATTGGCGCAAAGATTATCAAAGTGTGGCTCGCGTTGGATTATTAAAATGTGAGATTGGTAAGAATATTCATTGGACGTGTGTTCGTTGGGAGTTGGTCGCGAAGAAGAAAAAAAGAACAAAAAAAAAAAAAGAAAAGAAAAGAAGGAACTTTTTCGAAAGTCGGTCTCGATTCGTTGGAAAGTTTTAAAGAGATTCTAAATTCCTATTATCTAAACAATAAGTTCGGAAGGACGAACGTGGTGCGTACGGACATCCGTCGTTGCTTTATCTTTTTTCACTCGTTATGTGAAATTGCAGATCGACCGGTAATAACGATCGTATTTCACGACTCGAATATATATTTCCGACTCCCTTCGCTTAATTTATTCATTCGTTTTATCCCCGCGATTAAACAAAAAATTTCTTCGAGGACTGAATTGAGAGGAGAGAAAGATAAAAAAGAAAAAAAAAAAAAGAAATCAAACGTCTGGTTTTTTAAAGATTTTTTTTCGTTTACTTCTTTTCTTTCTTTTTTAAATCAACTTTATGCTTGGACGAATATACGTACGTAATTAGTTATATCGATTTAATTGAATACACCAACTCGAAGATTACCTAAGTGTGAGTCGCCTTAAATATTCAAATATGAGAGGTAATATACGTATTAATTAAGATTAAGTCGCAAAAAATGAGCATTTTCGAAAGTGGGTCTCGGTACGTTTAAAAAGTTTAACAAGCACTGTACTATAGTTCGTAAATATCCCAATTAATATTTATTAACTTATTATCTTACAAACAATAAGTTTTAGAGAAAGAGAAAGAGAGAGATAGAGAGATAGAGATAGAGAGAGAGAGAGAGAGAGAGAGAAACACGCAGCATCCGTTATTCGTTATTTTTCCGCACTCCTTATCCGTAATTCCGGATTGACTGGAAATATCGATCGATTGACCGATCAATCGATCGAGGGAGAGATAGAGAGAGAGAGAGGGAGAGAGAGAGAGAGAGAGAGAGAGAGAGAGAACGATCGTATTATAAGTTTCGAATAACCCTAGAATATATTCCGAATATATTACCTTCGTAATTTGTTTGTTCATTTATTTCATCATTTATTTCGATCAAACGAAAAATTTATTTGGAGAACTAAATTAAAAAGAGAAAAAAAGAATAGACGCTGGGCTTTTTTTCTTTCGTTTTTTTTTCTTTCTTTTTCTTTCAAGATCAATTTTATGCTCGGATGGGTATACCTACGTAATTATACCGATCTAGTTGAATACACTGACTCGGATATTACAAAAGTGTGGGTCGGCGTTAAATATTTAAAAAAAAAAAAAAAAAGAGAATATGAGATCAGTTCATTATAAGGGTTCATTAATAGGTAGGTCGCGGAAAATGGCCGTTATCGAAAGTGGGTCCACGGTTCATAAAAGTTAAGCAAGCATTTTGCACCAGTTAACAAATATTTCCAATTAATTCTTGTTAACGAAACGATAAATCTTATCAATCGTCATCCCATTTAAGGACAAAGCTTCGATCGATCGTCCTTCAACATCGATCGTAGTTGTTATTAATTTTGTTCGTCTTCCTATCTTATTTGTTCCCTTTTCTTTTCTTCTCTTTACCCAGTCTATTTATTAACCGACATCATCGAGAGGCTCTATCGTACATACATAAATCTAAAACTCTTATTGACGAGAATGAGTCATTCTGCTCGGTCACTAGAACCACGAGACAGAGACAGAGACTGAGAGACTGAGAGACTGAGAGAGATAGATAGATAGATAGATGGATGGATGGATGGATAGAGAGGGTGAGAGAGAGAGAGAGAGAGAGAGAGAGAGAGAGAGAATCGACTTTGCACCGTTGTTCATTATCCTTTCGCGGTCAGCGTCCGTTAAGGATAAGAAGAAAAAGTCAATGAAGAAAAAGAAGAAGAAGAAGAAGCAAAAAAAAAGGATGAGGAACAAAAGAGAAAGAGGACGATAATGATGACGATGAAGAAGAAGAAGAAGAAGAAGAAGAAGAAGAAGAAGAAGAAGAAGAAGAGGATGATGAAGAAGAGGAGGAAGAGGAAGAAAAATATCGTGATACGATGCGAATCGTATTGTCGTGGGAGAGTCCGTCGATTCGGATTAACGGGAAAGAGGATAAAAAGAAGAGAGATATCGAAGTCGCGAGAGTAAAGAGAGATCGATCGTGTTGTTTTTTTTTCTCTTGTTTCTTTTTTCTTTTGCTTTTTTTTCTCTTTCCTTCTCGCTTTTAGCCTCGGTTCCGCTGCGGGTCAACGAGAGAGAGAGAGAGAGAGAGAGAGACGCGTCACACTCGCTTGCCCGAGAAAATATTCTCAACGGCGGCGGACAAAGTCGGGGAAGAAGAAATGCCCCGAGGAGAGAATTCCGTGGAAATGTCGTGGTTCGATTTGCTCCAAGGACTATTGCGAGACTTATTCGAAATCTTATTCTCGGGTTTGTCAACGGATTCTTTGCGAGAGTGTCCAATGAAAAATAAAAAGAAATAACAAAAAAAAAAAAAAAAAAAAAAAAAAAGAAATGAGAAGAAGAAAAAGGAATTATCGTATTTCAAAAATTATTGCATTTCATTATTTTATGTGACGGTAATTTATAAGAACGATTGCCCTTTTGTTCCTTTTTTTTATTTACTTTTCTTTTCTCTTTACTTTTTTCTTTTTTTTTTTTTTTTAATAATATAAGCACAACTTGTTGTTTTGTACAGATATTTTGTACAAAACATAATATTCAATTGAACATAACCACGATCGAGGTCTATGTTAAATGATTTTGTTTATATTCTCCTTCAAACAAGATAATAATTTATTTTAAAACGACAAAAGAGAATTGAATCGTGTCACTTTTACGAAGTAATATATGCGAGTACATTTTTTTAATTATAAAAATACACGCGCAACGTTTTTGATAACTGCACGTCATTATAACTCGAACAAGGTTCGACGTGAAACGATTTTGTTATATATCCTTAAAAAGAAAAAGAAAGAAAAAAACTAACGTTTTTACGAACGATAAATTGAATTTTTCCAAATGCACGATTTACGACAATTGTGTATCATGTTTTTTTTTTTTGTTAAAAATAACCTTTGACTTATTAATATTATAAGAAATAAGAGAAGAATAGTTAAATCATTTACGAAATATATAATACGAACAAACGATTCGATCGATCGTTAGAAAATAAACGTTGTTGTTATCGTGACACTGTAGATATTATTTCTTTTTTTCCCATTTTCATCGACAGGGAAAACAAATCGAGAAGATTATCAAACGGACTAACTACGTATCTCCATTTCATTATTTGAATGTATTATTTACAAGCATATCGCATTCCACTTGAATCGACTCGTTCGCTTACGTACGTAGATTGTTGTAGAAACTT
>OU964961.1:6550015-6560015 GCA_918808275.2 Dolichovespula sylvestris
CGTCGAGAGGAAAGAAGAAGACCGGTCGAGTGCCCGTCCCGTCGCTCCGTGTAAGAAGTCGATAAGGTCTTTACATTTATCGTTTTATGATTTTCTATTTCGTTTTCTACTATCCTATGAGAGTAAGGAGAGAGAGAGAGAGAGAGAGACTAAAATCTAAAGTTTATCCTCGTAAAAGCGAATATAAATCTCGATGGAATGTTTAAGAGCTTTTCCTTCGATTTACTTTCGTTGATAATCAAATGATAGCGATATATCATTAAACTAACATATGTCTGTCTGTAAGTCTGTCTATTTGTGTGTGTGTGCGCGCGCGCGTGTGTAGAAGCAGGAACGACGAGAAAATTTTCTATACCTAACTATACATATATGGACTTACGATATCCTTCGATCCGATCCATTCGTTATCAACGAGTTCCAACGTTGATCCGAAAAATTGATCGCGACACTAAAGAAAAATTCAACCATAGAATCTTCGACCTCGGTCGTCGATCACCATTGCAGGCGTCACAAATTGAAGGCGGAACATACCCGCGTGTACTCCGTCGAAGTGTGTAATTTCGTGTTATTTTCTCATTATGTTCACACACACACATACACGTACACACATACAGGGGCAGAACGTAGACGATGAGATTAGAGGAGGTAGGTGTTGGACGGTATTGCCGATCCCATTTACCTGATGCTCGAAGCCAATGCGTAATCCGGTGCCGAAAGAAGAGATGAGTTAGGCGTTGATACGATAAAATACCGTGACAGTGTTCGATCAAATTGTAAAAGGATTTCACGCGTATGCATGAACGAATGAAGAGAGAGGGAGAGAGAGAGAGAGAGAGAGAGAGAGTCCATGCTCTTTAAGAATTTAATCCGATGATTATAGGCTCTTGTCGGGAAGCATGAACTTTATTGTTGAAACCTATCGATCTCTTAAGATGAGTATCGAAGAAGAAGAGTAGGAAGAAGAAGGTTAAACCTTTCGACCTTTCTCATTTATAATATTTCAAGAGCTTCGCTCTCTCTTTCCACATAGTCATCGTCGATGCAAATGGTCGATGAAAAGAGAGAAACAAAAAAAAGGGAGGGGAGGGCGAGGGGAATGTAGAGCTCTTACAAGAAACGTTCCTCTGAAAGACATTACCTACCCTACCGTGTTCCGGTAGAACACACCGAAGGAGAAAGACGGTCTCTCGCACCTGCTTTCGTTTGCCGATGCATGCTCGTTGACCCCAACGATTACATCGTCCTTTAGTCCTTCGAGAATTGTTTTTCGAAACGATTACGATCTTACCTTTTTTCCTTTTCTTTCGTTTCGATCGATCATAACCACCGTTTCAGTCTGCCACTGAAAAATCACAGGATATCCTTTTCTAAAATGCATCATCATCATTGTCATCGAAGGATATGAAAAAAAAAAGAAAATAATAATAAAAACGAAAAGAGAACAAGAAGTAAAAGATGGAAAAATAAAAAAAAAACAATTTCTCAAGAGCCTTTCTTAAGTCTAAGATATGTGTGTGTGTGTGTGTGTGTGTGTGTGTGTGTGTGTGTACATACATATATATATATATATATATATATATATATATAAATATTTATATATACAACTACATATGAATATGTATAACTCATCTATTCCTCATTTTCATCGTAGGTAGTTACCGTTTTAACGAGCGAAGAAAGATAATTGTAAAATCGCTAAGAGGAACATCGATCAAGCGGAATATATTTTATCGACTGAAGAGAGGTGCGTTATCCTTTCTACTCGACATAGCGAAATAAACGCTATATACTTTGGTTATTCCGCAACGCACAAGAGCATCTTCTATTTTCTAGTTCTCGAGTCTTGCGTCCTGTAACGCCCAATGCCGCCGGCATGGCATTCGTTGCATCGATGTGCATTGGCGACTCCGTTGTTGCATGGTCAGATTTAAACCAAAGACGAGATAAAACTTGTTTTCTGGTAAAATTGACTAGGGAAATAATCTGTTTCGTTATATATATATATATATATATATATATATATATATATATATATTATTTTCTTATATTATCTATTTCAATTCAATTTTTATACGACAGAATAGAAAGTCTGATTCTCTTGAAAATATAAATTCTCGATCGAATAATAAAAATATTATTTATACCTAACACTGAATATCATATATATATATATATATATATATATATATATACACACCATTAAAAACAAAATGAAAAAATATAGAACGATATCACATTTTTCCTGACCCATTCTCTCCCCATTCTTTCTCCTACTTTTCTTTTTTCTTTCCAAAATCTCAAAAAAAAAAAAAAACAATAAAGAATTTAACAAAAATCACTTTAAAGCGACTCCGTAGTGTTGCGGTCAGGCAAAAAATGCACCTAAGGAGTTAAGGGAAAAAGAGGAAAGAGGAGGTAGAAAGAAAAACCATAAGAAGGAAGAAACAACAACAAAAAAATAAAAAAAAAAAGATCGAACGAGTACGATTGGCTCTAATAAAAGATAGTCGAAAATAACATCCTTTTAAAGGGGTTCTCATATTATCGTGTCCCCTTTTTTTAAACCCATACAACAAAGTTGTATGCGTATACACTTTAATATACGTAGAAAGAAATGAAGATGGTGAAAATAAATAAAGAAACGAGGAACGATCGCGTGGAAGTTAAGAAGAAGTTGGCGACGTGATCGTGACGAAAAGGGACGAGAATATAGGGCCACGCCCATTTACGTAGGATCGCTCGTTATAAGGCGTCAGGTGCCCGAGACCGTTGACGCGCGGCCGTTACTACTACTATATGCACTCTTAAGGAACCCTATACGGTTATAATAATGTATTCTACCAATAAGAAGAATATACGTGTGTAAGAGGGCGAAGGATCGGGTATGCGTGTCTTCTCTTCGAGGGTTACGACCGACGTCCTAGAGGCCATGTGCTCTCACCTTCGCTAAGAAGGACGATACGAGGGAGTTTTAACCGTTGCGTTTTCGGCAAACCCAGACGAACACCAGCTGATCGGGATCACCCCCCTATATTAACTAGCGCCAGCGGAGAGCCATGTGCTTCCCGCGCTTTTTTCTACGACCGATTCCCTTATTCTTTTCTTCTTCTTCTTCGACTTCTTTTTCCTTTTCGTCGAAATCTTCGTTTTTTTTCCCTCTCTTTCTCTCTCTCTTGTTTCTTTTTTTTTCTTAAACGCACTCTTCTGTCATTTCCTAAAACCATCGGATAAGAGATATATCATCATTCAAGTGTTCGGTAATGATATTTCTTTTTTTTTTTTAAATTGTGCGAACTCAGATAAGGGATAGATATTTTCAATTTATAACAATGTACGAATATATTTTTATCGTTATTATTATTAACGCAGGTGCATTATATTTTTAATCGTATTTACAGTGTTCAGATATATATTAATCATTTATATTATTCGAATATATACTATACCAGATAAATACTATAAATGTAATGTACGGTAGAATTCTTCTTCTTCTTCTTCGTTTATTTATCTTTCTTTTTCTTCTTTTCCTTTTCCCTCTTTTCTTTTTTTTTTTTTAAACGCACTCTGTTATTTCCTACAACCATTAATAAAACATATTATCATAAGATATTCGTAATTAATTTCTTAAAATTATACGGACCAAGATAAGGGATAGGTATTATAAGTTCTTAATAGTATGCAAATATATTCCACTTTTATCTATGCATATTATATTTTTAATTATATATATATATATATATATATATATATATATATAAATATTAGATACTAGATAGTTATAGTATTTAGATATTACTAGATATTTATAATATTCATTATATATATATATATATATATATATATATATATATATATATCATACCAGATAAATGCTATAAATAAAATATTATCTTTCAAACATTGGTAAAATATCGTTTCAATGATAAAAAGGATGGGGTACCTCTTAGTAAGACAATAAATTCTAATATACATATATATATATAATTCCTTATTCGTCCCTTTCACGGTTCGTAAATGCCTATAATAAAAGTAATTTAAGGATAATCGATAGGCTCGATCAAAATGTTCGTGCTCGCACGAAATTCCCTTATCCGCATGTCGTTAGAATGCATAATGGACTTTTAGCGTAAAGTCACACGTTTAACGCCGGCCGTCGGCGTTCAACAACGGCAATGCTTTATATATATATATATATATATAAGGGATACGTCCACGTACATACGTGGATACTAGGTAATATACCGAGTCAGGCTACTTTACCCAAATAGTTATGCACCCCTTTTTTTTTTTATTTTTTTTTTTTAAAGCGACGCCGGTAAAACTCACACACAGGCTGCAGCGGCAACATTCTAATGTCCGTATGTCTATGTTCGTTATTCGTTGCACTTGCTGAAACAGCTGTGGCACCTGTTTGCCGACTCTGCCGGCGTAAGGTGCAACGTATTCCCCCTTCTATACACGCCTCTAAAAACCCCTCCATCATGTACACCCTGTAATATCCGTCTATCCGGACGGATAGATCATTGGTCCTAGGTTAATGGCACCCGCGTCCTGTCTTTCTAAATTCGCCGTCGAACGAATAGAGTTTCTCAATTGTTTCTTTTTCTTTTTTTTTTTTTTCCTTTATAAGAAAGACAGGCACTTACTCGGGCATTCCTTTTTCTCTTTCCTCCCCTATCTCAATATATTATACACATGTGAGAAATCGAAGTATCTACGAGCAACGTTATATACTATTTTTATAGCACGGTATCGTACGATCGGAGAGAAAAACGGGAGGGGATGGGAAAAGAAGACGAGTAGGGTTAACGTATCCCTCCATCACGTTTAACCCCTTATCCTCCTCCCTATACATAATATAGAGATCATTGATCTATAATATCCGTCAGAACGGATCATTGATCTCAGGTTAATGGCACCCAAGTACAGTATTTCCAAATTCATCGTTGAGATCGCATCCGATTTCTCGATTTTTTTTCCTCTCTCTCTCTCTCTCTCTCTCTTTTTTTTTGTTTTCCTTTCATTTATTTATTTATTTATTTATTTTTTCTTTTTAATCAAGACGATATACTTACGGTATCTTCCATTATTCCTCTTTCTTATTATATTTTATACAATTGTGGGATATATGAAGGAACATTACATCTTATCAAACAATATTCTACGATTGCTAGCGAACGTTAACGTTAATCCCCCGATCATATTTATAAGTGTTCTTAACCGCCGGTTAAAAAGCCGTCTTCGTTGCACGTGCGAATATCTTTGGTACTATCCCGCGAGAGTTACGAGAGTTACTTATGCAACCTGGTAAAATATTGACTGTGGATAGTAACGCACACGACAAGGCGTGGTACAGATATTTACGATATCGTACTAGACTAGACGTTTAATATAAATTCAAAGCCGTAGAAATTTTCGTAATAAAGATCATGATGAATTACGGTATATACCATCGCTTATTATACCCATAACCGACGGATCTATACCGTCATTATTAACAGTATTATATTTTTTTTTGTTTTTGTTTATTTTTTTTTCTGTTTTCTGAACGGATCACCTTCTTGTATTACCACCTTAGCCGGCGTAACATGAAATTTCACGCGAAATACAATCCCATTGGATATCTTTACTTTTCTTCTCTCTCTCTCTCTCTCTCTCTCTCTCTCTTGCCTTCTTTCTTTTTTTATTTCTTTATTTTCTTCTCCTCCTCTTCCTCCTTCTCTTCTTCTTCTTGCTTTCTTCCTTCTCGGATAATAGAGACAAGCCAAGTTTATTTATTGTCCATTTAAATTGCTGCGCTTTATCCAAATCTCCTCGATGAAGAAAAATTGAGTGTGGGATTCGTTTCGAGTTGGTTGTGAAAGGAAAAAAAAAACAAAACAAAAAAAAAACAAAAAAAAAGAAATATTAGAAAAGCTTCCGTTCCGATGTAACGCGGTAACGCTTCGAGGATCATCATCGTATACGATCAATTCGTCGATCGAGTGAACATTTTTTTGTCGGTCATATCCCGACATTTTATTACGAAATTGTTCCCCCCTCCCTTTGCCACCCAACTCTGCCATCCCCATATCCCAGGGATCACGAGGGTTCCCTTTTCCCTCGGTTTTATTCGTTCAACACGATTACACTCCGACTCTCTCTCTCTTTCTCTCTCTTTCGATCCGATTGAAATACTAAGCTCGTTGATTTATTAAAAAGTAAATTACAATACCGATATATATATATATATATATATATATATATATATATATATGTACATACTTATAATGCCTATGTATAATGCCGTGTTAACGTTGACGCGAGTGAGAAGCAACAAGTTTGCCCAAAGTCCAATTTTGTTGTTGGAGGAATAGGAGGAGGAGGAGGAGGAGGAGGAGGAGGAGGATGAGGAGGAGGAGGAAGAAGGGAGGGAACGAAGTTTTGTTCTGTTCAGGAAGCGTAGTTCCGCTTGGTTCCGCGTAACGGTGACGGTGTGAACTCTTTTGGCCACCGATGGACGGATTCAGGAGGAATATATTTCGGCTAAGATTGCGAAGATGTTTGAAATATTTTCGAAATATACAATGTTTCGATAATAATTCCGTACGTTTTTGATACCTAACCAATCGTTATATGCATTTAAAAATATATAGAAGTGTGTACATATATCTTTTATCGCAAAGTACTTGCATATCTCCCATAGTATTATCACACGTCACGTGGAAGTCTAAAAAAGAAGAAAATAAAAAGTAGAAGAAAAGAAAAGTAAAGAAAGAAAGAAAGAGAGGAGAAATTATGGGTTCAATTGTTAATAAAAATATAAAATATTTATAAAGTAGAATCTAAGGAAAAACGTGATGAGAGATAAATTATCTTACATTAATTCTGATCGATAATTCCATCTTTACCTGTCATAATGATAAAAAAGATATATATATATATATATATATATATATATATATATATATATATTTATTTTTATATAATTCTTTTAACGATCACTAATAAAAATTTCTATGTTAACTCTTAATCGTCAATGCGTATAAATACACACACACACACACACACACACAGTTTGAAATGTTATCCGAGCTTGATGATTTAAATTTAGATACTCAAGATGGACTTAAAAGCATATGTATATACTCGTGAAAAATGATTCCGAGTACATACAGACAGTTCGTAATTACAAATGTTCTTTAGATAACTCTACGCCGGCAGGATTAGCGGAATAGTTAATCAAGTATTACCGGTAAAAACGATAAGAGTTAATCACAAATCTAGTCGAGTCGACTTGTAAATCCAATCGTGATTTTTCTCCTTTTGGAGATAGATACGTGCTTTGTGGATCAAATAACGATACCACTATAACATTACTATCGTTATTATCGTCATTATCATTGAACGGTTACACCTATCGATATTACTGAAGATTACGAATGAAATGAAAATGAAAGAGAAACAAAAAAAAAAGAAAAAGAAGAAGAAAAAAGTCGAGAAAAAAGATAAACGATAAGTAAATAAATAAATCAATAAATAAACAAACAAATTAGAGCGATTACGATTACCGAGATAATTTTGTCGAATTCCGATTGGCGAACAGAAGAACGAGGACAAATTCGGTGATAGGTACGAGGAAAATAAAAGAAGAGACTCGCGTCGGCCTGTGATATGATGATCGTCGTCGACGGGGGCGTCGCACGTCGCGGAGTGCTCTCAGGAAAGGGAAAAAAGAGGGGCCGTTTTCATGGGGCCTCTGTCTTTTTTCTCCCTTCCCTCTCTCTCCTCTCTCTCTCTCTCTCTCTCTCTCTCTATCTCTCTCTCTTCATCGAGACTCACTGATATCGCGAGAAGTCACCGTAGTGGGAGAGAAGTGAGAGAAAGGGAGAGAGATGGATGGACGGATAGAAGGCCGATCTGAAAAGAGAGAGAGTGAGATGGAATAGTAAGAGGAAGGGAGAGGAAGATAGAGAGAGAGAGAGAGAGAGAGAGAGAGAGAGAGAGAGAGAGAGTGCGCGCTTACGAGCGAGAGAGACAAAGATAGATAGAGGGATAGAAAGAGACAGGTAGAGAGAGAGAGAGAGAGAGAGAGAGAGAGAGAGAGCCGCGTTTCGTCGTGGCACACGTTGGTATCGTGCTAGTGAGAAACAGAAAGAGAGAGATAGAGATAGAGATAGACAGACAGAGATAGATAGATAGAGAGAGAGAGAGAGAGAGAGAGAGAGAGAGAGAGAGAGAGAGTGAGAGAAAGAGAGATAGAGAGAGAGAGAAAGGAAGAAGGACGGGCTTCAGGAGTTTGAGAGAGGCCCGCGAAGAGAGAGAGGGAGGAAGTCGACGTCGAGTGGAGGGAGGTCGACGAAGCGGAGGTGAAGCGCGACCGGCCCTCTCTACTCCTGGGGCCCAGACTAGTCCAGTCCGGGACAGCACGCCTCCTGCTGCACGCTCCACGAGGTAGAACGACGAACGTAGTATTATAGATATACGAGGACGTAGGACGCTCGTGTGCGCGTAACAAATATTCGCGATACCAAAAGGAAAATTCATTTCGTCGGACGGGCTACAATCGTTTTTCTTATTCTCTTCTTCGTTCCTTTTTTTTTTTCTTTTTTCTTTCCTTCTTCCTTTCCTCTCGAATCTTCGATTTGCCTTTACGGATGAAGGATATTTAAATTCTGGTGTACGCCGTGCGTTCGATATACTTTCTCAATTCGTTCGAATTTCGCGCGGGAACTTCAAATGGAAACTGAGATTCGATACGTTCAACCCCGATAACCGATCGATCACTTCCTTCCATAAGAGTTCCTCTTTTCGATTATTATTATTATTATTATTACTATTATTATTATTATTATTATTATTATTATTATTATTATTGCTCTTCTTCTTTTTCTATCTTTATCTTCCTCTTTTCTTCTGTTTTTTCTTATTATTATTCTTATTATCTTTAGTCTTCTTTTTATCTTACGGAGGAAGGAGGTTACGAAATTTTTCGCTCGACATTTATCTATTCCAACTTATCTTCCCGTTGTATATCAAGAGAAATAGAGATAGAAAGAGGGGGAGAGAGGGAGAGTGAAGGAGAGAAAAGAAAAAAGAAAGAGAAACAGAGAGAGAGAGAGAGAGAGAGAGAAGATTCGTACCAAAAGTGGTTTCACCAAGAAGGATCCACGAAGTCCACGCGAGGCACGTTGCGACGGTGACTGAAGCACGTTCGGATCACGTCGATCGACACCCCGTCGTTTCCACGTCGATACGTCGTCTCTCTCCAACGGCCGCGACGACATCGACCACCAACTCGCCCGCCCGCCCGACCCCCGCCCCCCTCCACCACCCTCACAACAGAACCCACGCGTCCAGCCACGCGATCAGCCCGGGATCACCGATCCGGAAGGTTTCGCGCAACGGTGACCAACGAGCCGGACACTCTTAATGGACACCTGATCTACGCTGATTGACCACAACAACGAACGATCATCTCTATATCCTTCATCTTCGTACTTATTTCATCTTACGATCGTATATCTTAATCGATCCCCCGTGTGTCGTTAATCGAGAAAGGAGACGATGACAAGGGTTTGGATATTTCGAAGTTGACGATATCGAAGTTATGACATCGAAGCTGCCGCCAAATCTCGATCACGAAGGAAGGAAATAATTTATTGATTTATTTTTTTCCCCTGTTCTTTCGTTCGGATTAGTTTTTCGTTCGTTCGTTCGTTCGTTCGTTCGTTAGTTTGTTCGTTCGTCGGTTCCGTTCGTTTCTTTTTCTTTTTTTCTTTTTCCTTGTCTTTTTCTTCGTTGTACTCGTACAACGGGGGGAGGGGTATATCAAGCAACGATCCCGACAAGCGAGCCTCGATCGTTCAATCGCATTTCGATCATTGGCTAGAACACGTGTTATCGTTTCGTGCGGTTATGAGAGAGAGAGATAGATAACGGACACTGTGTGAGCTGTGCGACGGAAGACAGGAACGGTGAAGTGTTGCCGCTCGGGGGTGTTAAGTGAGTAGTACGAAGA
>OU964961.1:6565015-6570015 GCA_918808275.2 Dolichovespula sylvestris
TACTTGAGTGTATACATACGTATGTATACGCACGTAAATGTATGTTGGTACGTATTCGTCGTACGCACATACATACATTACGTACGTACATTACGTACGTAAGTTTCGCGGGGCAGGAAGTCGAACCAGTTTAACGCGAAATCGGCCATTTTCCTTCGATCGTTCGAGGGCCCTCTCCTCGCAATAAAGCTTTTTATGACACGTTAAGAGAAGGAGGATAGAAAAGGTTATAAGGTATAGCCAATAGACGAATAAAAGAAAAATCCTGTCGTTCGTTGCAAATCGATTCGAGATATCTCAATTTCGATCGATCGAATCGTTCGACGTTCCAGGCTTTGCGACTGGTTCCGTAGAAATAGAGAGAGAGAGAGAGAGAGAGAGAGAGAGAGAGAGAGAGAGAGGACGACGACAACGACAACGTTAGTTTTGCATCGAGGCACCTCTCTAACTTCTTACTCTGTACGATCGAACGGATGGATCTTCGATCTTGTCGCTAATGAAAATTCATGGCGAGTCTCGAAGACGCGGCAATTATTACGATAATGCTCGCGCGAATCTCGTTTTCCCGTTGCCTAACGATGTAGACATTGGTGTTTTCGTTCTACGTTCTATATATCTCTCTTTCTCTCTCTCTCTCTCTCTCTCTCTCTCTCTCTCTTTGGCTCGCTCACTCACTCTTTCTTACTCTAAGTGTTTGCTGGCATTGGAAACTTTACCGCGCTATTATGCCCTGTTACTCGTTATATATCCAGATCGGAATGTGGTCTGGGTAATGATCTACTTTGGAAAGCCAAACTGCTACGATCCGATATATATGTATGTGTGTTTGTATTGTGTGGGTATGTGTATGTATATGTATATGTATATGTATATCGAACGACGTTTTCCACGCTGAGAAAAGAGATAGCATGAAAGAGAGAGAAAGATAGATGGATAGATAGATAGATAGATAGATAGAGAGAGAGAGAGAGAGAGAGAGAGGGAGGGAGATAGAGAGAAAGAGAGATAAATAGATATATAGATAGATACAAAATACTATCGGCCATTTTCAGTATCTAACGGCCCCCGTCGGTCGGCATTTAATCCGATCACTTGTTTATGCTCCGATTCTCAACTACAAAATAATGCCTCATCCTTCTATTTTCTCATCTCTTTCTTTTTACCCTTCTCCTTTTCTTTTCCCCTCCTCCTATATATATATATATATATATATTGTCAGATCGATCTTTATATTTTCTCTCTTCGTTTTACGTTTCATGGGAACGGGCTGATGGTTATTGCCGAGAAAATCGATAAATCCCGATAATTGCGCGTAATCGAAGCGTACGAAATCCGCGAATCGTGGATAGGAAAGAGAGAAAGAGAGAGAGAGAGAGAGAGAGAGAGAGAGAGAGAGAGTGCATCGCCGCGGGATGGGTGAGGAAGCGACGGCGGAGGATTGGTTTTAGTTAAGGCAAAGTATCGAGATACAAACGCAACTTAATGGTAACTCGTTAAGCGAGGAAAACTATTTTCTAAAAAGATGTTATAGCCGTTTCTTTTCTCCTTTAGATTTGTCTTCTTGTTCATTTATTATTATTATTATTATTATTATTATTATTATTTCTTTTTTTCCATCCTTTTTTTCCTCCTTTCGCTTCTTTCCCTTCTTTTTTGCCGGAATCTCTATTTAGGAGATCGCTGCTCACGAGGGATTACCTTATATCTTACCTGCAGAACATTCTCGAACGAGTCTGGCTCGAATAATCGTAACGTTTCGTCAAAAGTTGATCAAGCGTTAAAGATAACAATCGAGAAATGGTACTCAACCGCGATTAGGTCGATCCTTATAATCGTAATTGGCTCATAAACGGGATGTCATCTCGTCCCGGTGCTATATCGTTTCTCAGGTATTAATGCAGTTTATAGTGGGATCTCTTATTTCTATTTCCACATCATTTGTAGATCGTCAAAGGTTTATATTATCGATCGAATCTAACTCAGCTTGTAGGTATTATATTATCCATCGACGGCTTTTTACTAAAGAATCTCTCTTTCTCTCTCTTTCTCTCTCTCTCTCCCTCTCTCTCTCTCTTTCTCTCTCTTTCTCTCTCTTTCTCTATCTTGCCTTGACCACGTTCTACGACTTTATTATTATCTCTTTACCATGAACCGTGGAGCATGATCGATGGATAGATAGATAGACAGATAGACAGATAGACAGATAGATAGATAGATAGATAGATAGATAAATATATACCTAGAAATGTTTCAGCTACCGATCGATGTGAAAATCCTTGTGGAACTCGATCGGGACTCGCGAATCGGAATAGCAAATCGTTATGGGGCGGGGTGGGGGGTGGGGTAAAAGGATTATATATATATATATATATATGTAGGTACATAGGTATCTAGGTAGATATAGATACCATACCGGAAATGATCGGCGGTGCCTGCTGAAATCGAAAGCAATTGGAGGGAGAATAAGCCGTTTGCTTCCTGCTCCCGATTTCCTTTCCGATCAAGAATGAACAGGGTGGTGGTGGTGTTGGTAGTAGTAGTAGTAATAGTAGTAGTAGTAGTAGTAGTAGTAGTAGTAGTAGTAGTAGTAGTAATGGTGGTGGTGGTATTGGTAGTAGTATTGCTAGTTCTGGTGTGTAGTGGATCGGAGAAGATCTCAGGGCACGGTTGTCACGCGCGGTACGGAATGCGGTCTAGGTGGTGGTCGATCTCATCGTGGCCATGTCAAGGATGCTGCGCGGGTGCTCTCTGTCTCTCTCTCTCTCTCTCTTTCTTTCCCTTTTTATTATCTTTCTCTTATTGGTCCTCGTCTATAGTTTATTAGCTGCTGCGAGCAAGTTGTCGGATGGTTAATTGCGGACTGACTAGCGATCGTGCTGATCGCTTTCTCTCTCTCTCTCTCTCTCTCTCTCTCTGTCTCTCTTTTTCTCTCTTTTAGATTGTACAGTTAACCGATAGAGAAAAAGAGAAAGATATAGAAAATGGTGTAGAGCATGGGCGATCGCTAGCTAGAGCTTCAAGTTAGATGATCGTCCACCACTGGATGGACCTCTTGTGGAAGATACGGGGCGGTCGTGTGGTGCGCGTTTACAGGTAGCTCGAATCTATTTATAGTACTACACACGCTCTCTCGCGATACTCTCTCGGGAGTTTGCGTTCGCGAGCACCTCGGCTTGGCTCGGCACGTGTACGTGTTTGTTTATGCGCCTTTCAGAGAAAGACAGACAGAGAGAGAGAGAGAGAGAGAGAGAGAGAGACTAGAGTGTGTGCGTAAGCCACACCTGGGCTCGATCGGGTCCCACCTATACAGGACGATTCATACGTTTATGATTTTATTTATGAAACATTTAATGTCGATCCCATTTCTATTTTCTCCTCTAGCGATCGAGATCGATTTTGTTTTTCTTTTCTTTATTTTTTATTTTTATTTGCCTTTATCAATCGAATTTGCTGCTTCGTTTGATCCTGCCGATATTCCGAGATACATATTTGACACGTGGTATTGCATTAACGAATGATTGACAATGATCGGATATTTCACGATTAGATTGTGACGTTTACTTGATAGATGAATTTTCTTTACTTTTCTTTTTTGCTTCCTTTCTCTTCTTCCTTTATGATAAACTTGTTCTTTCATAGGTATTTATTAAAAAAAAAAAAAAAAAAGAAAAAAAAAACAGAAAGAAATAAAAAATAATAACAAATAAATAAAAGCAAAATAAAATAAAGTCAATAAAAAAAAAAAAAGGTTTATATGTAAACGTTTAAAGTTTCATCCGACTACGTGCACGTTTGTCGGGATAATATAAATCGTCGGAATGGATCGACCGAACTATTTCTTCGAAATGAACGAGGAATTAGAAGATATTGTGGTATGGAATATTTAATCGGGGAGGGTTTGCAATTAGGATCGTTATAAAATTTAAATCAAGTAATAAAATGAAGAGGCACGTGAATCGTCCTGTATAACTATTCCACATACGTTAGAAGAAGAAGAAGAAGAAGCACGCGTATCTCCTCTCTCTCTCTCTCTCTCTCTCTCTCTCTCTCTCTCTCTCTCTCTCTCTCTCTTTCTCGCATGCACACTCACGCTTCCGAGGTGAGTTCCTCCCGCCGTGAGAGGAGATATTTCGCAGGAGTATTCCAAGTTACTCGCGATATCTCCAGCGGTGAAGAAGTCTTTTGCGAGATGAATTTACTGTGAGTCAAATCTCCCTTTACCAACATCCCTCCATCCCCTCCGTACCTCTCACTCTAACTCTCTCTCTCTCTCTCTCTCTCTCTCTCTCTTTCTCTCTCTTAGTAACCACCTAAGTACTCCCCTACCTACCCTCCCTCACATCCTTCTTTCCTCCTTTTACTCCTCTCATGACAGAGAGTTTATCGTACTATCCACGCTGACGCATCGATCCTCGCGGTTCGATCCATCGAATCTGGACGCGTCGATCGTTACTTATCGTTGGTAGGACGCTATGTCGTGCGTCGTTGGGGCGAGCAACGTTCCCGAGACTGTCATAAATCTCTCGACGACCTACGAGCACTCCTCGTCGTCCTCGTCGTCGTCCTCGTCGTCGTCCTCGTCGTCCTCGTCGTCGTCGTTCGAAACCACCACCTAGACTCGTTTCGAGACCAAAAGAGAGAGAGAGAGAGAGAGAGAGAGAGAGAGAGAGAGAGACTCTCATTTTATTTCGCTTTATTTTTATTTTTATTCTTTTATTTTTTTTCTCCCTCCCTCTTTTTCTTTCCTTTTCTCTCTTTCTTCTCCTCCTTCTTCCTCTTAGTTTTCTTTTTTTATTATTAAATTACAACGTACCAATGATGTTAACCACAATATTTTAAGATCAATCGATAAAACCCCAGTCTACCATCACCCCTACCGAAAGCCCCCACCTTCCTTCTCCCTCTTCCTCCCCCCTCCTTCTCCTCTTTTCGTCCTTTTCTTTTCTCTGTTACTTTACGTACGAATAAAACGAAGAAATTACGTGGGTAGATAAGCTCGA
>OU964961.1:6575015-6577515 GCA_918808275.2 Dolichovespula sylvestris
TAATAATAATAATAATAATAATAATAATAATAATAATAATAATAATAACAATAATAATAATAACAATCATAATAACAATAATAATACTAATAACAATAATAATAATAATAATAATATATGTATATGTCTTCTAATATTTAATAATAATTATATTATTGTTGGGTATCGGATTAATTATATAAACTTTACATTAATTATTACATAGATATTACACGTATAATTATTTATACTGATACAAAATACTCATATGCACCTATCATTTATTATACATACTATTAATTGATAAAAATACCGATCGAGTAAATAGAAGCGGTTAGACAAAGACTAAATAAAAAAAAAAAAAACAAAAAAGAGAAAACAATCACACAGATACGTACGCAACATATATCCTAAAGCGTAGATAATTTTGAATTGAATCTTAAATCGCTCTGAAGGTCGACTTTCTCACAAACGGATTACTTTTTAAATGGACGATCTTTTTTCTCTTCTTTTTCTTCTTCTTATTTTTTCTTCTTCCTTTCTTCAAGATTTCCTTAAAGTCATAAGAAACTCAATGATTGTGAGAATCACGTTGCGTTAACTCGTTCGTCCTCGCGTACTTTGTTAGCCACGACTATATCGAAAACGACGATGCCGCCTAAGTGCAGGACTATGTACGAGATACACCTTTCTACGAGACGCACCTGATACCAACTCGCGCTTATTACGCGTACGTACGTACATACATACATATATAAATACATACATACCTACATACATACATACGTACATACGTACGCACGTATTTACTTATGTTTTACCGACGAAGCGACCGTAGAGACTTGTGAGTAACAGATATACACGTAAATATATATATATATGTGTGTGTGTGTGTGTATGTGTGTGTGTGTGTGTGTGTTGGTGAGGGGGGGGTATATAGGTGGATGTTAATACGTGTAAGTGAGTATACGTATATGTATATATGACACGACTACCGGTAGAACACTGTTTCAGCTTTCCCACGGAAATTTCCGGCGATTTGCGAACGTTTTGACGCGTCTTATCAAGGTCAAATTCGTTTTATCATTAAGAAATTCTTCATTCAAAAAGATCCTCCCTATTGCTCATGTTATTGCTCGAAGGAACATAAGTAAAAAAAATTTCCTTCGTTTATTTTTTCTCCTTCCTTTTTTTTTTGCCACTTCATACACCCACTCGATACGCCTAAGTTCAGGGTATGTTTAAATATCTAAGAGGATAACTAATAAGAGCGCGATGGAAAAGGAAAAGAAAGAAAGAAAAAAAGAAAGAGAAGGGAAGGAGAAAAAGAAGAAGCAAAAAGTGCGATCAATAATTGCACCGTTTAGCTTAGTTCTATCATTGTTATTACCACGATCACGATTGTTTCTCAAGCATGATTAATAATAGGGATGAGAGAAAACGTATGACTTTATTATCTCGCTTTGTGATGATGATGATGATGATGATGATGATGACGATCATGATGATAGGTTTAGCACGTTTATAGGTCGAAAGGTTAAGTAATTAGCCGTGTCTTACGTGCATCTAATTGAACTGAAAGAAACTAATCGCTAGTATGAAATAATCGAGATTTCTTCTGGTTATAATCACTTTTAACTGTCATTAACTTATTTAGCATCGGAACAGTTTACAGATATATACGTATACCTCTAGATAGACAATTGTAACGAAACAAAAAACAAAAAAGAAATAAAAAGGATTCTCAATGTTAAGTAATTATCGTAATACAGGAAGGATCGTTTACAATAGGTTGTTACCTTTAAAAGGGTCGCTTCTAACAGGTGCATATATATATATATATATATATATATATATATATATATATTATATATATACATATATAAAACAAGAAAGAAAGAAAGGGGAAAAAATACCTATAGGCACTGTGTGTGTTACACATTCACCACCCCCATAAACGACCGGATATTTTCCATGTCGGTACGTGCGTCATCGTAGAAAACGGACACGGTACGAATTAGTATCGAGTAATGGTAGGTCGTACGACTCTCTCTCTCTCTCTCTCTCTCTCTCTCTCTCTCTCTCTTTCTCTTTTATTCTCTTAGGTATCAGGTGCATGCAAACGTGGCCGTTACCGATCCGGCACGTGAGCAAAACCCTTAACCGATCCTCTCCCCGCCAACCATCAATTTCGATTTCCACAGTTAGAATGAAATAAAATTGATGTAACGGGAACGAACGTTGAGTTTCGTAAGTTTCATTCGTATATTAAATATACAAACAATTCGACTAAGCATTTCGAATAGTCGAAACGATTGTGTTCGCTGTCGTGTAAAAATTAAACGACGTGATTCGTTCAATTAGTCGTTTGAAATTTCTAATTAAAATTTTTGCATGTAACGTTTAACGCGTACGGAAACATCCGCTTACCACGATCGTAAAATTATAGATTCCGTTGTGGAATTAATCAAACGAATTAAAAACGATTGATAGAAAGAACGTCCATCGAAACGAGATTTCG
>OU964961.1:6580015-6590015 GCA_918808275.2 Dolichovespula sylvestris
CTCTAACGACTTTTCTTTTACCCCTCTACGTTTTTATATCCTCTTTTTTTTCCCTCACTTTTCTTCCTTTTTATTTTCGTTAACTTTCGCGAAGAACCTTTAATTGCTACGGATCTATCCGTTTGATCGTAGGCCGTTCAAAAGAAAAGATTTCTCCTTTTCGAAAGGATCCTTTCCGTACGATTGATCCTTAAACAAAATTTGTCACGATTACGTTCGACTGTCGTAAAGAAATAAAAAAATCCACGATATTTAATCGATGCGCGAATTATTATACATATTCGATATGATTGTATTATCTCTAAATAATTACCACTCCACTTCCCCCTAGAGTTTATACATTTTGTTTCCTTTTTTTTTCTTTTTTTTATTCCCTTCTCTTTCCTCCACTTCTTCTTTTTCCTCGCAGAGAAAATAATTCCGAGACACAATTGTAATTATCGAGACATATAATAATAATTAAGTGTACTTGAAAAATCCAACAATAGATACGAGTTAGAAGCGAGCGAGCATTAGTCGGTCGAGGGTTAAAGGCTAGATTATCTATCCAGCGAGTGGGTTAACGCGAGTCTCTTAGGAAATCGCGTGAGAGAAGAGGAACGAAAGAAAACAGTAGTTAAGTAACACCGTGAAGTAAAGTAAAGAAAGAAAGAAAGAAAGAAAGAAAGAAAGAAAGAAAGAGAGAAAGAAGAAAAGAAAGAAAAGGACAGAGACGAACAGAGAGAGAAAGAGAGAGAAATAAAATGAGTATACTTTGATATGCTTGTATACTAGCGTAGGAGAGAATATAATGGCGTTAAAAAGTAATGCTTGTGGGAAGACGCCACGCGTTTAAAATAGGTCGTATATATATATGTGTGTGTATGTGTGTATGTATACAGACATATAAAAGCTTTGTGTAGTCGAGTTAATCATCGTCTTTGATCGCTCTCGCTTTTTCTTTTTCTTTCTTTTTTTTTCCTTTTCCCCTTCATCCATTCGCACCTGAAAGCCACCCGCGTTTCAAGGTCACGCTTTAGCAGCACCGACTGACTATAATTAAGGGAACAATATAGGTTGGTCAATTTTTACAGTCAAAGTTGAGGGAAAAGATGAAGTGAAAGAAGTTCGAGACAGATAGAGAGAGAGAGAGAGAGAGAGAGAGAGAGAGAGAGAGAGAGAGAGAAAGATTTCTCTCTCACGGCGCGTTAACTCCAGCTAATTGGAAGTGCACGCAACGATAACGCGGTCAGTTAATAGAGCGTTCGTTCTTTTGGAGAACGACGGGTAGACGTTTGTGTCATGCCCACAAGGGAGGCGTCAACGGCCATGACTTGGTGAAATTTGAAACTCGGACTCTTAGCGATTCGATCTACGATCTTTCTCATCGCGAAAGGGAGACCAGACCGACTTTATCATCTTCCGCTATATTAATTAAGTTCCTTTGTACTCTCCTTCTCTCTCTCTCTCTCTCTCTCTCTCTCTCTCTCACTCACTCGCTAACTCACTGACTCACTCACTCTCTGTTCATATGTCTGTCCGTTTCTATCTTTCCGAGGAGATCGATATGATTAAAGGCAAATTCTTTTTTAGCGATCTTATTGATCTTTCCTTCGGTTTGTTCTTGAAACGTTTCATTATCTAACAATATCCGTATTATGCAATTTTATTTATTAAACAACGACTATAATAATGAGGTTATTAAAGTATATAAAAAGTTGTATTATTTCATATTTCATCATAATAATATCATTATATATATATATATATATATATATATATATATATATGTAAAGAATGAATTCCAATATATCCATAAAATATCATTAAAACATAATTAGGCATATAATATATATATATATATATACAAATATATAGAGACAAACAGCGTATAGTTTAAACGGCTAATTAATAAATCATGAATATATAATCGGGTGAAACAAGCGTTTCCGACTTACAAACGAAACATAGAAAAGGGATCGTTGTCCTACCATAATCGGCAGCATGTAATGCCAAAGAGACGAGCATTTACCAACTAAGCTCGGTACTTCTCTTTAGGCATTATAATATATCCCGCGATGTATTTTCCTTAGCGACTCTTAACGAGGTGCCGGACGGAGTTTAGCTCTCGCTATACGCACCATTGCACCGCTTGCTGAATTCTATCTCTCTCTTTCTTTTCTTCTTCTCTTCTTGGCCATAACGCCATCGTCGTGAGAGCTAACGCTTGTTTAACAATCATTATTTGCGAGCCCACGGCTATCGACGATATCCAAGATCCGATCGAAATCTCCAACATCGATCGCATTGTATTCTTCCTTTTTCCATCTTTCTTTTTTCCTCTTCTTTATTTATTTCTACGTCTGTCTTTCGTAATGTTTCCTTTTTCTTTTTCTTTTTCTTTTTGTTTTCTTCTTCGTTTCGTTCGTATTCGAAGGACATCGTGGAATTCTAAGTGAATTCATTCGTATTAATTTTTATCAATGATTCGTATTTCGATTTACGCGGATACTTTATGTTGATAGATAATTAAAGAGAGAGAGAGAGAGAGAGAGAGAGAGAGAGAGAGAGAGAGAGAATATTATAAAGGTCTTTCGATTGTAGTAAGGTGATATTATTAAGAGTGATAAATTTAATTTTTTCGTAACGAAACGATTTTAACATTATTATTTACGATCAAGAAGAAATGATATAAAAATAACAATTTTCGATATCTCATAAAAAAAAAAATAAATGAATTGAATAAAAACAATGCGACATCTTCGATGGTCTCGAATCTGACTTATATAGAAACAATCTGTAAGGATGCAAATTTGAATTAACGAAAGAAGAGACAAAATTAAATATCTAAAAAAAAAAAAAAAAGACAGAGAGAGAGAGAGAGAGGAAAAAAGGAAAGAAGATCTGCCGATATATCCATTTACGAGATAATAATAATAATAATACTAATACTACTACTACTAATAATAATATTAATAATAATAAAAAGAAAGAAAGAGAAAAAAAAAAGAAAAATAAAAAATAATTGAGAAGATCCGAACGTGGGTCGGAGTTTAGGATCTACCGAAAATCATCATCGATCACGAGTATCATCCCATTGATCAAGAGAATTATTTTACTCGATCTCAAAAATCACGTCCGACACTCGATTTGAATTGATTTCTCATTTCTTATCAAGAATCTCGTCTCTCGCGAAAAGCAGGAAACTGAACTAATCTAAACTAAACTAAACTAAACTAAACTAAACTAAACTAAACTAAACTAAACTAAACTAAACTAAATTAAATAAAACAAAATAAAACTAAACGAAACGAAACAAAACGGACGCCAGCGATGGGCCGTTGCGGCCGTCGTCGACGGAAACGTTTCCTCTTTCTCGATCGTGGCGACGTCAATTATACTCGAAAAGGAGAAAGAGAAAGGGAGAGAGAGAGAGAGAGAGAGAGAGAGAGAGAGAGAGAGAGAGAGGGCAGGGCGTCTTGGTAATAATTCAGGGATATTACTGTACTCTCAACGGCAGCCAAGAAGTACACGGCTCCACGGTTTACAAGTGCTTTGTGCCCTTCTCCAGCCTATATTTCCTCTCTCCGGATACGTTATAAATGCCCGTGGTAACTCCTTGGGTCACTTTATGCGCCTCTCTGCCACTCTAGTTACTGCTTGCTACCTCCCTTTATTCTCTTTTACCTACCTCTTCCCTTTTCTTCCCTTTCTATCTTTCTTTCTTTCCCTCTTTCTTTCTCCTTCTCTTTCTCTTTCTTGATCTTCCATTCGAGACTTGTTGCTCGGTTATCCAAGATGATAACCGACTACGACTCGAGAATTCATCGTACGATTCGGATAACCATTGTGTACAGTGTATTATCTCTCTCTCTCTCTCTCTCTCTCTCTCTCTCTCTCTCTCTCTCTCTCTCTCTCTCTCTCTCTCTGTCCTTTTCAATCGATTTTTGTTCCCTCGTCTTTTCTCTTCAACGTTTTTACCCTCGCCCCTCCGCCGTTTTGTTCCATTCGTTCATGTTTCGTACGTTTCTCTATCCTTCTCTTCTTTTTTAGTTCTTTTTCTTTTTTTTCTTATTTTTTGTTGTTTCTTGATTTACTTTCTTCCTATCCATCTGTCCCATTCCATTTATTTACCTACGAGCGAATTACAGTTACTTACTCATTTGGTAATATACTTTTTCGATCGAATTAATACTAATCGCCCCGTCTCTTCTTTTATTCCTTTTCGTTTTACGTTCGTTCGTTCGTACGTTTTTATTCGTTCGTCTCGTCCCCCACGAATAATCCGTTTTTCTCTTCCTGCTTACTTTTTTCTTCGTTCTTTCTTCTTTTCTTTTTAATTTTGTTTTTCTTCTCCATCCGTCCGAAACTTCGCTTCTCTTTCATTTCGCTTTTCCATTCTCGTTCTCTTATTCTCTCTCTCTCTCTCTCTCTCTCTCTCTCTCTCTTTCTTTCATTTTTTCCATCCCGCGTCTTTCACCCTCCCTCCCCTCGCCCTAACTTTTTCTCTTTTCGTATTTTCTTTCTTTTTTCTCTCTTCAAAATCTATCTCCCTCTCTCTCGTTCACACCATTCAACCACCCAACCACCCACCTCTACCTCACGCTCTCCGTCCCTCCTCCATCCCCCCTATGTCTCCTTCCGTTCGTTTCTTTTGGCGTTAAGAAAAGACATAAAAAATAAAGGAAAAGAAAAAAGGCGCGAAAGAATCCGCTTTCGCTTTTTCGAGTAATTGCTCTTACGCCGTTGTCTTCCAACTTTTATTACCATCACGATACTCGGGCAACCGACCGACCGACCGACCAAACGACCGACCAAACGACCGACCGACCGACCGACCGAACGACCGTCGTTCCTTCGGCTTCCCTTCGTCTCAAGCTTACTCTTAATTCGCGCGCAGTTTTGATATTATCTTTAGTACGATTCGTGAGTGTATATAACTATGTAAGTGAGTACGAATCGCTTTCCCGTACGATCTCGGACACGAGATACACGTTTTACTTCTTGTATATATGTACGTACGCATGTATGTATGTATGTATGTATGTATGTATGTATGTATGTATGTATGTATGTATGTATGTATGTATGTATGTATGTATGTATGTATGTATGTATGTATGTATGTATGTATGTATGTATGTATGTATGTATGTATGTATGTATGTATGTATGTATGTATGTATGTATGTATGTATGTATGTATGTATGTATGTATGTATGTATGTATGTATGTATGTATGTATGTATGTATGTATGTATGTATGTATGTATGTATGTATGTATGTATGTATGTATGTATGTATGTATGTATGTATGTATGTATGTATGTATGTATGTATGTATGTATGTATGTATGTATGTATGTATGTATGTATGTATGTATGTATGTATGTATGTACGTATGTACGTAGGTAACCAACATAGTTACTTATGTATGCTAAGTACCTACATATTTACCTATGCATAGTAATAGTACGATCATAATGATCTCTAAAAGATCAGTACTGTCTATAATACTTGGACATTTTACGAGCTTTCTTTAATTTATTACGTCCGTTTCGTTAAAAAAAAAAAAAAAAAACAAAGAAGAAGACAGAAGGAACGCACGAAAGAAGAAAACCAAACGTGTGAGAATTTTCGACGACTTATCTGCGAGAGTCAAACTCGTCAAGGCCAATGCGGTGCCCCTTGCGTTCTTATCATCGAAAATTTATTCCCGTCGGATATAACGAAGGACACGGCGCGACAGGTATCCGCGGATTCTTTTTTAAGGAGGGAGGGGGACAAAAAAATTAAGTAAGAAGAGGAAAAAATAATAAAATAACGAAAGGGGAAAAAACACAACGACAACAGAGAGGTAGAACGAAAGTACTCGTACAAGTTTATCGTGTTAGGTCTTAGCGAAAAAGAATAAAAAATAAAGAAGGAGAAAAAAAATAAGGAAGAAAGAAAATTTCGATAGGTCAAAAGGTCATGTCACTGTCTTATACTAATCGACGATGTATATAAAGTACTTACCTACCTTCCCGTTTCTTCTTTTTCTCTTTTCTTCTGGCTGGCAACCAGGCGCGCGTTAGAACGAACGTCGGCCAGATAAAAACCTTGTCGACTTCCTGTGCCACCCGCCTTCGTCCAAGGTCGCCTCATTACGCGGTCTCAGGTACAACCTACTATGGCCGCCGTCTACTTCGCGGGATATCTCGACTCTAATCGACTCGTTCAAGGCTACGAACTTACCTATAGCTTTTTTCTTTCTTCTTCTTTTTTCGGTGGCCTTCCTTAATTTTCTAATTTCGATCGTATATACGCTTTCTCAAACGAAAATATACGAAACTCGAGATGAACGACGATCTAATTCGTTGACGAATGGAATTCATTGATCGTGTAATCGTACGTACCATTTTGTTGGAAAAATTTGTCCACGGCAAATATTTCTATCCACGATCCAATGGTACCGGCAAAATAAAATTAAATTAAATTAAAAAGAGAAAAAAAACAAAAAAAAGGAGAGAGAGAGAGAGAGAGAGAGAGAGAGAAGCGAAATCTTCGAATTAGTTAGAATTAGGTGTTATAAAATCGAAAGTACTTTGGTATCTACGCGATATCTGGGAAATTTTAATAACGTACTCGTTCGACTTACGAGACGATGTATAAAATTCGACGAAACTGACATCTATTGATTTCGATAAATGCAAATTAATTCTCTCCCTTCCTCCCCCTTATTCTTCATCTTCCATCCCTCCCTCTGCGTTGAATAACTCCATTCATTCTTGTTATTACTTTATCGTTCATAATTAATCACATAACATCATCTATAGGATAACTATTTCTAATATTATATATCTGTTATAGGGGCAAAAGAGTATGAGTTAAATTTTCGATAAAAAAAATACTCTCGATTATGTTTCTATTTTATTTTGAAATTTAGACTTTTAAACTCTTTGCAAGGATCTTGAAAATCGAAGTAACAAAAAAAAAGAAAGAAAAAAAAATCAAAAGAAAAACGAACCGATATCCCTTATCTGCAACACCATTTTACAAGACAATATTACAATTTTAATATAATTTTGTTTTTCTAAACAAATAGTTAAGATGCTGTTAGGATGCTTAGGATTTTTGCGAAGAGGTTGACGCCCCGGTTTATTAGATCGCTGATCGTATATATACATATATAACGACGTTGAGTGCACAAATTTTTTTTTTTTTTTTATATAAAATTAAAACGATGTGAAAGTAGTAGAAAAAAAAAGTAAGAAAAAAAAAAAGAAAGAATGTTCGTACAAATAGAATATGACGTATTATAATTTTCTAATCGTAAGTCGAACGTAACGAAATGGTACACGTTTTAAACGATTTACACGTTCAAAATCAAACACCCGATCATAACATCCGATCTAACGTCTGATCTAACGTCCGATCCAGCACTAGAAATTGATTACAAGTACTGTTCCGTAGAACCATTAAATTCTTACATTGCATTTGATTTTTATCCGTTCAATCGGATATATTGATTAACATTATGGTATAACGATCGACGAGGTATTTGATTAAGTTCGAAAAAAGAGAGACAGACCGTGTCCTATCGAGGGTCGTTCCTCGAGAAAACGAATTTTGTCTTTTGAAAGGTTGGGACCCCCACCCTGAAAATCTTTGCGAAACGCGTTGGCGTATACACGTTATGCGATACCAGAAAGCTTATCCAGATAGAATGCGTGTAAAGAAGGCTTATGCGAATGCAGTACGAAATAAATCATACGAACGCATATATATGTGTGTGTATGTGTGTATTCTTTTACGTTGCAGTTGCATCGATCATCTACCGATGGGTTATGCGAGAAAGAAAGATAGATATATTTTGTACATGTATGTGCCTATATCTATGTGTGTCTATATCTATTTATGTATAACTTGATTGGAATCCGTACGTATTCCAGCAAACATCTTCCTGGTTCGTGAGAGATAAGTCTCGAACATTGAAAATGCCAGGGGGCGATGGATCGCGAATGTCCGGCAGATTTGAAATTTCTAATATCCTATTCTAAACGATCTTAAGTTTCGTTCCCTCGGATAAGTTGGTTTAGTATTACTACTATTGGAACGAACGAGTTCATTAATTATCAGTTATTATTAATCGAACGGCTACGTCAACGTGAGATTTCCTTAAATCAATTTCGACATTAGCTCGGGCACGTTTGTTTTGTTATTTTGTTTCTTTTTCTTTTTTTTTTTTTTTTTTTAATAAGACCTACCGTTGTTATAACGAATGGTGATTATTCTGATAGCACGACTTTAAAATGACGTTTGAAATCAGATATCGTATGTCGGAGGGAAAATTAAAGTCCGTTAATGTTCGATGACGATTCATCGACGATCTCGATCGCGAAGATCGATGACGCGTTTGAGGAAAAAAAAAAAAAAAAACAAAACAAACGTCCTCGTCCTTTTCTTTTCTCTCCGACGAATATTTTTCCTTATTTATAATTTTGTGAAAGGAAGGTAAGAGGCTTTACGAAATCAGGTTAGTATCGAACGGTATCGAACGCAAAACATTCGATTATTTTTATACGCACGAACCTCGGTATAGAGGTGTGTCGATACGTGACTAGGTTCTCGCAAAGATTTTGCATTTCTGACGACGATCTCTTCATTCTTTCTTCGTCGCAAAAAAATAGAAGAAGAAGAAGAAGAAGAAGAATAGAGAAAATAAATAAAAAAAAAAGAAAAAGAACAAATTTCTCGATAGAATCGTAAGAAACAGATATTCCTAAGATACATTGGCTCGAAATTTACCGTTGGAACTTCGTTCCCCACCCACCCTCGCCACAATTTATATCGAATCGTTCGAACGATCGTACGATCGAACGAACGAACGAACGAACGATCGATCGATCGATCGATCGATCCCCCTCCCCGTTTCTCTGCGTTATCCGCCATTCCTTATAAAACAACTACGGCTTGACTTTTTCTCAAACGGCAAAAAGATCTCGCATTCCGTGTTAAAACTCGCTTAGCGATGTTATTTTAACATCGACGCCGTCGTTTCTTTAACAGAAGAAATTTACGTTCGATTTCCATGCCACTAAGAACATAGAAGAATGATTTGCATTACGATAGGAATATTATTAAAAATCGATCAAATCTCTCCTCCTCCCCCCCCCCCCCCACTTTCCCCTTTCTCCCCCACACCATGCAATTAATTATGCAAGCAAGCATTTGCTCGGTCACTTAGCTTTCGTCGTTCACGTTCGAAAATAATTAATGACTAATGCGACGAATATTTCGTCGCGATTTAAATATAATTTTTCATTTTTCTTTCGCTTTCTTTTCATTTCTATTCTTTTCTTTCTTTTTTTATTTATTTTTTATTTTACGTCCTTTCCTTTTTTTCGTTACTTTTTTTTTTCTTTTACTTTCCGCGATCCCTTTTTCCCTTCTCGTGTCCCTTTTCTTTTCTTTTTCCATCCTCTCATTCTCGTCGCAAGCATGAAGAATTTATTCGAGATACACGATAACGTACCGCGAAAAGACACTTTAATGACACCCCGCTCTCGTTCTGTTCCTCTCTCGTTTATCTTCGTATCCTCCTTTCTTTTCTATCCGGCGGACAAGCGTCTCTTTCTTTTCTTTCCCCCACAACCCCCTTCCCCCTACCACCCGAGAGATCGGCGTACTTCTTACACTCGAACGCGTTCGTAACTAAGCGCGGTTTTGCCGGACGTTTACGACGAGAAGCGACGGATCCTCCGCGAACTGGAGCGGCTCAATTGATCCCGCAGCGTTCTCACTTTTCCACGGATCCGATGATCATTCGAAAATGAAAGAAAAAAAAAGAGGAAAAAAAAGGAATAGAAAAAAGAGAGAGAGAGAGAGAGAGAGACGGAGGGGGAGGGAGAGAGATAGCTCTCTCGACGTTCAAAGAGGAGAGGCTCCGTTTTTCTTCAAGAAACGAGCAAATACACCGAGTCGATCTTCTTCTTATTTCAATACTTCCTGCCAATTTTTCTAACGATTTCATTTT
>OU964961.1:6595015-6597515 GCA_918808275.2 Dolichovespula sylvestris
CCCTAGGTTACGTTACATTTCTATGTATATATGTATGTATCCATGCATCTATGCATGTATGCATGCATGTATGTATTATGTATGCATTTATGTATATGTGCTGGTAGTTAGGAACCTTACACGGTAGATTCGCCGATCTCGAAGGCGCCACGCAAGTCGGAAGAGAGACGCCTCGTCCAATCATGAAGCACCTCACGTGCGAGCCACTCTACCCTTCAACGACGCATGCTTATCACTTTTCCAACGAACCTTTTACCTGCTTTTCCTATGCTCCCGGAATTGAACAGTTTTTAAACGATCGGCTATCGGATATTTATCGTATTTACGTAATTCGTTTATTTTATTTCTCAGATGGATTGACTTTATTTCTTGTTCGATCTGTTTACATTACGCGCACACGCATTTACGTATATAAAATAAATAGAACATATAATATATGTATAATGCAGTAGCGTGTGATATTATTTATATAATAATAACGATCATAAATGAAGATCTTACGAAAAAGGATAGATAAGAAATTCATATATGATCTTATAATATAGATTATCCAAAAACAGATACTAACGATGACATAAGTAACATAAAAACAAAAAAAAAAAAAAGAAAGAAAAAGAAGACAGGAAAGAAAAGTAAAGGACAAAAGGAAAAGTTTCAAAAACGTTCTTCCACGTTATTAATAACGAACTTCAATGCTATAAGAAAACAAAAAAATCAGATCGACTGCCCTTTCGATTTCGTATATACATACATCCAACTATTCCTATCGAATATATATATATATATATATACGAATGATTTATTATCCTATACCCCGTACGTATATACGTACGTATATTAACATATATCTGTTTATGAGTAAAGCGCACACAAATGACACCGTAGAACATTACGTGGCGGTACATACTTATGAGGGAATTCATAAAAAGGGAATCCACCTATCGAATTTATCGATCGTGTTACGCGATCGGTCGATGTCTCATACTATCTACTAGCAACCAAGCACGTATCGTCTTCGAGCACGCGAACGCGTTTCTCAGCAGGTGCTTGCTCGCGCGTGCATGCGGCCTCCTCCTTCACCTTCTCCTCCTCCTCCTCCTTCTCCTCTTCTTCTTTCTATGCGCATGCATGCACGCATCCGTGCATTCGTCCGTGCATGTGCATCGGAACGTCCGATGTCGCCCGAGAAACGGGTATTCTCGCTGAATAACTCGAGCAGTAAGGAAGGAAAGAGGAAGAGAAGAGAAGACAACGACGACGACGACGACGATGAGGACGGCGAGGACGAGTCCTCTGAGACTCGATCGAACTAGGAGAGATGGGTGGGAGGGAAGTAGGAGGAAACAGGACGCGTTCGTTACAGTTATCCGTGTATATAATCCTTCGATTATTCTTAACGGGCGATCGACTTCTTCAGAGAACCATTGTCGCCGCGATTTAGTCTATAAAGAGAGGTGGATAGATAGATGGAGAGGAGGAAGAGAGAGAGAGAGAGAGAGAGAGAAAGGGAAAGAAGCCGTGGATAAGTTCATTGTTCTCTGTCTCTCTTTCTTTATCTCTAGTCTCTCGAAGCAACAGGCTTTTACCGTTAAACGAGTGTTAAAGAGTCTAGCCGACACTCTCTCGTCGTTTAAACAATAATACGATATCGAAAGTGTAACTAAATATATAACGAGGAATATATAATACCGTACGTTTCAATGAAGAATAATATAGAATAATTTTCTTTCGAATTACGTTTCGCATATTATTTTTTATTGTTAAACCATATTACGAATTGCGATCGATTTCAATGCCAAACGTCGGTATTACCGGCGACAGATTAATTGTCTGGGTATAATGTGAGATTCTTTTTATTTCTTTTTCTTCCCTTTTTCGTTCTTTTCTTTTCTTTCTTTTTTTTTTTTTCCTTTACTCTTCACCTTCACTCGATTAGATTCATATGCGAATAATTTTTGTTATTGTCAAACGACGTTACGGATTACGTAAAATTTGATCTGGGTGTGATTTGTTCTGTTCTTTTTTTTTTGTATCTTAATCTTCACCCTCACTCGATTAGATTCGTGTACGAATAATCTTTGTTATTATCAAACGACATTGCGAATTACGATCGCAATTATTTATCTCAATAGCGTTACCGTTTGGATATAATTTTTTTATTACGTTATATGTCACATAACGATTGCATCGACATCGTTGTTCCCTCGCAATTTCGTACGATTATTTTTTCGAAAAAAATCGTGAACGAACGACGACTTTGGATAAAACCGTCGACAGATAAACGGGCTTTATATCGCGCTGCATAAGATTAGAAAAAAGGAAAGAAAAAATTGACGCAGACGATAGATTTCCATCGCGTATGATCAAGGTTATTATTAGCCCGAAAGAAATTCTTTTTACAATAATTTCGAAAGCTCTTTGAATGTGTAAATCGATCCAATTTAAAATCAACCGAGACTCGATTTATTTATCCCAACGTTTAGCCTACTTTCTCCAAACT
>OU964961.1:6607515-6637515 GCA_918808275.2 Dolichovespula sylvestris
AATTACGCTTCATTCATCCTTTCATTCATACAAGAATCACTCCTCCCACCGTGCTGCCCTCCGAGGTTGGCTAGGCGGCCCGGTGTGTCGCTTTGCGGCGGCCTTCTCGGACATAATAAGCAAAAAAGATCACCCGGCAGGCCATTACGTAGAAAGGAACGAAGAAATTATCTACTCCGGGCGTAAAAAGCGTGGCAAAGGCAATTCCACCGTGGTTGGACCACCGAGACTTATTTTTGTTATCCTTCGTCGTCGTCGTCGTCGTCGTCGTCGTCATCGTCGTCATCGTCATCGTCATCGTCATAGTCGTCGTCGTCGTCGTCATAATCGTCTTTAGTTTTCGTTGTCGTCTCTTCTCGAAAAAGAATACTACCTACCTTCTGTCATCCTTAGTTCTGTATAACGATATCCAAAGAAACAACGTCCGTTTCTATTCTTTAATCATCGATGCTTTTCTCGTTGGTCTCGACAAGTCGTTGACCGAACGCGAACTGTTACCGATTTTTCTATCCTTGTATTTATCGTTGTCGTCGTTGTTGTTGTCGTTGTATGAGAGGAATCGAACAAGAAGGCATACACCTGCTCTCTGTTACGCTCGAGAGATAATAAAGAAAGATATCTTCTATTCGAGCAATTTAAGGGTGGGGGAGGGATAAACTTTCGATATGTCTACAATATGATTTTATATAAATGCAAGCTCGTTAATTAATACCCCATGCGAATGAGGAGAAAGTTGATGACGTAGGATTCATTTTGATCGATCAATTATTATCGGGTTTATGTAGAATAAGTGTTATCCATTAGTTCTTCATTAATAATTTGAGATATAATAATAATAATAATAATAATAATAATAATAACAATAATAATAATATTAATAATATATTGTAAATTTTTGAACATGTGGTATGTGCTTGATTAATTTTGACTGAAGAGAATATCTTTAAGCGGCTTATAAAAAAAAAAAAGGAAATAAGAGGAAAGGTCGTTCAACTAGTTCACTGCGCGAGTCGACAAAAAAGATGACAATGCACGATTCATTTCGATCAATTAATAATTAACGAGTTTGTATAGTATAAATGGTACCTTTACATTTTTTTAATATTAATTAATTCTTAATTAATAATTTAAGATATAATCATAATAATAATAATAATAATAATAATAATAATAATAATATACATATATATGTACATATACATAAATATACTATACATTATAATAATAAACTATATATATATATATATAAATAAAAATTAAATATATAAAAGGGCAACATTTACCCCCATTATAAAAATGAAATGAACAAAAAATTAATCAACTTGATCAAGTCTTAGAAATCTATTGGAGCGATAATTAATAATTAATAATTAAGAGAGAAAAAAGAAAAAAGGAAAAGAAAACAAAAGTAATTTTCGTTATCTTTCTGTTTCAGAAAGGAAAGGAAAGAGAGCTGTGACACAGACGCCTCGTCCAAATCGGCGAGGTGTTGTCCGAGGTGGAGGAGGGCGTCGGGAGGAGAGGGTTGGAAGGAGGGTGGCGTGCTATGATCAGCATGGAGCTTCCGGCCCACGCGACGCAGCATGGTGCACTTCACCTGGGGGTCGGAGTCGCGGTGAATCCAGGTGATCCAGCCGGAAGTACTCTAGCCGCCATTCATCCGCATCCCCAGGATCCCTTAGCCCTCCACCATCACAATCACGCCGCCGCGACACCCGGAGGTATGCATGAGGACTCCAAGAAAAAACGTATGTTTCTTCTTACGAATCCTAAATTCGTCCCGCCCATCATCGTACACGATAATCATTTTCATCATTTCCGATCATTCTCGTTGTCCTATAATGAGTATTGTTTCTTTTATCTCTTTCTTTTTTTTTTTTCTTTTTTTCTTCTTCCTCAACAATTTTCCATACGATCTTTACGTTCGTAACCGAACTTTTTAACTTTATTTTTTATTTTTTTTTTTTTTTTTTCTTTAAGAATCAATGAAAATCACTCGATAATAGTATAGCAAGAGAAAAACAAATATTTGAAGTAGTTAGACACCTCATTGATATTTTCCTTCTACGAATCCGTATCGATCAGATTATTTTCTCATGGACAACGAAAGTGTCTCGGAAAGTACGTATCTCGATAGATATTATACAAATACGAAAAAGGGTTACGATTAATAAATACACAACATGAACGAACATTTACGCACGTGTGGACGGGCGAATGTTATCTCGTAAAAAAAAAAAAAATAAATAAAAAACATTGTAATGCGTATTTTATACGAAAAAAAAAAGAGAAAAAATTCTGAACAACTTTTCTCGAGAAAATTCCATCGAGAGAGAGAGAGAGAGAGAGAGAGAGAGAGAGAGAGAGAGAGAGAGAGACCATTTATTAAAATCGAAAAGTCGACCGTATCCCGGTGAAGTTTCAAACGCTTTTTCGTCGACCGATCGAAAAGCAAGGTGGCGCGAGACATTCGGTACTCTCTCCGAGAGAAAAGAGAAAGACAGAAAGAGACAGAGAGAGAGAGAGAGAGAGAGAGAGAGAGAGAGAGAGAGAGAGAGAGAGAGAGAAAGAAAGGACGGTATATAGTCGCTGTTTTGTCGCCGTAATTGGTCTTCTTCTTGTCCGCGTTGCCGAGTCCAACGTCGGCCTTGTAAAAACGACCCCAGGTGAGATGCCGACACTCGTACACACAAGCTCGGTTCTCTCTTTCCACCTGGTGTCGTACTTTGCACCATTTCTGAACTCCGTATAGTAACTCTGTGCTTTGCTTTTTCTTCACCCTATCTCTCTCTCTCTCTCTCTCTCTCTCTCTCTCTCTCTCTCTGTCCTTCCCTCCCTTTCTCTTTCTCTTTCCCCTTTTTCCTTCTTTCTCTCTTTCTCAATCTTTTTTTCCCCTCTATCATTCGTCTTCCCATATCGAGCGGATCAAGTACGATTTTTCTCGGCTTCGATTCGAAAGCAAATACGACACGCACGCCTTCGACAAAGTTTCTTTCTTTTCACTACCGTTTTGTCCACACCTTCACGATAGAACTTCCTCCTTTCCCTTACGAGTATGTAGGTATATATATATATATATATATATATATATATATAATACATGTAGTATATATGTGTGTGTGTATATATATATATATACATATATTAAAATATATACACCTGCGGGAATATATTCTTCGTACGAAAGTAATCTTATATTCATCTTAATCCCCAAAAGAAGTAGCACCTATACGATATACATTCAAGATTCTAAACCCTTTATTTTCTATACGTACATGCATACACATTCACACACACACACACACACACATACACATATCTTTCTTTTCATCCTCTTTTTATGTACGCGTAAATCAGGGAGTTCAAACTGCACTTAAGCCATGACTAATCGGTGCATATCGAGCGATAAAATCGAACGCCGTAAGAGCAATCTCGATCGCGAAACTTTTAGGTATCACGTTGTATATATATATATATATATATATATATATATATATATATATACATATAAATATAATATCCGTGTGCCTGTGCACGATAGAAGTTATTACTTGTTAAACAACAGGCGCGGCTTTTCTTTCTTCTTCTTTTTCATTTCCTTATCTTCTCCCCCCTTTCTCTCTGTCTCTCTCTCTCTCTCTCTCTCTCTCTCTCTATCTTTCCTTTATTTATTTATTTATTTATTTATATATAAATATTTTTTGTGAAGTATGCAAGTTCTTCCTCGGACGATAATTACTCGATGATCGTCGTTGATCGCTATCGGCTATCGCTTTGGTGTCCTTCTCCATTTTCCTTCCTTCTTCGAATTTTTTCCTTCTCATCCTTCCCTCCCTCTCTCATACTTCTCCTTCTATTTCTCTCTCTCTCTCTCTCTCTCTCTCTCTCTCTCTCTCTCTCTCTCTCTCTTTCTCCACGAGTTCTCCATAATGGCCGATAAGAGGAGGCACGGGTTCTTATCTACCTGCTTCTTCGTTGTGCACGAGCTTAGAATATTACCGCACGATAATTAATACCGGCATGGGAAAGAGAAAAGCGTAAGAGAAAGAGAGAGAGAGAGAGAGAGAGAGAGAGAGAGAGAGAGAGAGAGAGAGAGAGAGAGTTCTTGAGAGAAGAAGCTAAAACTTTTCCCTTTTACCTTTTCTTTCTCTTTTTCTTTTTCTTCTTCTTCTCCTTCTTCTTTTCCAGTATCTGTGTTATGTGGTTATGCTTGTATACGTGCGTTACGAAGAAATGAAGCCCGCGAATACTGTCGATCGAACACGGAGAGCTTACTTATTCTTAACCCCGAAGCCGCACAGTGTGGTACATATAACCGATAGGAATGTGGTACCGGGCAAAAAGGTCGAGGCACGTGCTTCGTGGAAAGCCGCCGATAAATCTTCGTCCCGGCAAGCACACAGCCGGCGCTTCCATTACGATCTCGAACGATGACGATGCATCCTCTCGAGTAGATCTTATATATATATATATATATATATATATATATATATATATATATATATATATATAGTTTTCTTTTCTTTTTATATTTCCTATCTTTTATCCTCGAATATCTTTAACAACTGTTTCCTGACGACGAGTACTTCGAAGTTACGCGTATGTTCGTACGTACACGCGTACAGATCGTTTTAATGTTATTTCGCGTTAATCGATTTTTGTCTATATATATATATATATATATATATATATATATATATATATATATATATTCATATATACAGATAAATACGTGGGTTGATCAAAATGAAACGAAATTTTCGTTGGCCTATTCAAAATCAATCTTTCGAATCGATCGTTTGTCCGTCAAACGTAAGCAAGCTAATATTAATCGCAACTGGGTGTATATATATATATATATATATATATATATATTCTTTTTTCCCCCTTTTTGTTTCGTTTTTATTGAGTTACCTGTATTGTTATATAAATTATCATTGAAATCCTTAATAATCCTTCGATCCGGTAAATGATTCGGTTGAATTAATTATTATTACAATTCGATCGTATATAGGTGTATGTCAAAATGATTCAATCAAATAAGAAATTTATACCTCGTATAAATATCCGCATACATACATATACATATATACGTGAATGTATACACGTACACGTAAATCTAATTTTAAGATCATTCGTCCCAATCATCGAGGATGATAACTCTTAGTAAAAGTGATCCTAATTAAATCTTCGATCTGCGGGATATCAAATCAAACGAAAACATACGACCATAACGCATGTATAAGGAGAAAAAGGGAGCACGCGGCAGACAGACAGACAGACAGACAGACAGTGAGAGAGAGAGATAGAGAGAGAGAGAGAGAGAGAGAGAGAGAGAGAGAGAGAGAACTTCGAGTCGTAGTCAGAGCGCGTGAAAGACGGCCTTGTTCCATACGGAACAATCGAGTTAGCTGAAGTTGCTCGGATGCCTTGCGAACGTTCGACTCCTTTCTTCCTCCTCCTCCTCCTCCTCCTCATCCACATCCACATCCACATCCTCATTCTCATCCTTATCCTCATCCACCTCACCCTGAACACTCATCGTACTCGTTCGCGTGTACGTGCATACGTTCGAGAGTACTACGTGCTTTGGAACGCGACAGAACCATCAAACGAAACGAAGAAGAAGAGGAGGTAACGCTCGAGATATCCTGAAGAGTTCGTCCTTCGTCCTTCGTCCTTTTCTCCATCTCTCTCTCTCTCTCTCTCTCTCTCTCTCTCTCTCTCTCTCTCTCTCTCTCTCTTGGTTCTTCATGGTTGTGTGCGAGCACGTAAATGTAACGTTGTTCGGGACTCGGAAAGAGAGTGATGCTGGTTAAGGAAGATGAAAGGCCGCCGCCATAGCAGGAGCCAGTGACAAGGCATGAGCTCTCGATACGTAAAAAAGAAAGAGAAAGATAAAGATAAAGATAAAGAAAGATAGATAGATAGATGGATGGATGGATAGATGGATGGATAGATGGATGGATGGATGGATGAATGGATGGATGAAAAAAGAGAGAGGGAGGGATGGAGAGAAACAGAAAAAGATAGAGAGGAGAAAGTCGAGAAGGCGTCGTTAAATCTAATGATATAAACTATTTGACAAAGCCGAACCGGGACCAATCTCGAGACCACACATCTAGGATACTCTCAATTTATATGAGTTCGTACATACATACATACATACATATATATATATATATATATATATATATATATATATATATATATATATAGGTATATGCATACGTATATACCACGTCCAACTGTGAAATTAAAATGAGGATGTGAAAGATTTCAAGGGATGAATTGAAATGTGGTGTTGGTGGGTATCGTTTACTATTAATACTTTTTATGGTGTTAGTTTTACGTTGATTGAAATTTACAGAAAGATCTCTAACGACTCTCTCTCTCTCTCTCTCTCTCTCTCTCCCTGTTTTTCTCTTTCATTATAAAAAAAATATATATGTATATATATATATATATATATATATATATATATATTTATTTTCATAATGAGATAATAAATAGGTAATTATTTTGGTACGATGATTAATTGCTAAGTGAATTAGTATTTCGTAAAGAGAATAATTTATGATTCGATCCTTTAAAGATCGTTTCGTTATACTAGATGATATCTACTTTGTCCTATCGATACCGGTTTTTCAATTATCCGCATTGCTATGTATTAATCATATTTATCATACGCGCGTTCCTGGCTCGTTACGATTCTAAATATTTGTTGTATCACGCTGTTGATGGGAGGAAGGGTAGAAGGAGAGAGAGAGAGAGAGAGAGAGAGAGAGAGAGAGAGAGAGAGAGAGAGAGAGAGATACTGAGAAGGAAGTTAAAACTCGCAATCAAATCAATCGCAAGACCCACCTTCAACGACGTGATTCCAGATATCTTCTTGGATATATATTTATATATATATATATATATACACATGCATATATAAATTATCGTTATCGCTGATCTAATGCCCGAATAACGACGATAATCGAGGAAGAGAGTAAATACGACAGTGTAACGCGTGACAGCGATTGACCGTGCTTATTCGTGAGCTTAATGTCAATCTTGAAAGGACTCTCCGAGCCTGTTTGAACTTTCTTTCGCCTCGGTAATATTCACGTAAAAAAAAAAAATTAAATCACGAATCGTTCGTTTACAAATATAATTTTCAAATGGGTTATCCGAACTCGTTAGAATTTATTGCCCACGCGCAAGCGTGAGAGAGAGAGAGAGAGAGAGAGAGAGAGAGAGAGAGAGAGAGAGAGAGAGAAAGAGAAAGAGAGAGAGAGAGAGAGGAAGATGTATATATGTATATATAAAATAAAAGAAAAGAAAAGTAAAGTAAATATATTTAATTGACGTATCATTAATGGAATATTTTTTATAAAAAAAAAAAAAAAAATAGAAAAAGAAATATATAACGGTATAACGCGCAAGGCTTCGCAAATGGAAAATCATAAAGCACCGATACCTTCTAATTATCATATTTTATGTGTAAAAGAAATCAAAAACAAAAAAGAAAGAAAAAGCGACAGAGTTTACGGTCGAACGTATAACGCAATTAACAAGTTCGTAAGCGATTCTTTTTTAGTTCGACAGTATTTACATATTTCTAGGTACGTTGCAACTAACGATGTAGTGATTTTTTTAAACTTTTTTTTTATTATTTATCTTTTCATTTCTTTTTTTTTTTTATTTTTTTATTTCTCTTATTTTTTCATTTCCTTCTCTCCTACATTTCAATCCTTCCCTTTCTTTTCGATCAAGCGATCTCAAACATAACTTCGATCGTTCTTCGATCGATTCCTAATTATAATATTGCTCGGCTCGATCTACAAAATCTCTTACAATCGCGTTTGCGTAGAAAACTTATACATAGATCTCTTTTTTTTTTATCTGTAAGTAAACGTATATATATATGTATATATCCCTCTCCCTCTCTCTATCACTCGTGAAAAAAGAGACATCGACCCGAGACACCTACCAGTCTTCGATTATATCTAATGGTGCGTGTCTACGCGCTCGCATTAATTCGTAATTAATACCATTGCATATTCTCTTCAAATACGATTGAAATAGTAATACTTAACGCATAGATAGATGCATTAAAATACATCACGACGTTGCTCGTTGCCATCGGGAAACATCGACTACGTAATCTCCGTGTTTGCTAATGCGAATTTAAATAGTTTAGTGACCTACCCCTCCCACCTTATGCCCTCCTGCCCCATCTGTCCACTGTCTCCTGTCCCTCCTCACTTATCACCGACATACATACATACGTACATATATATATATATATATATATATATATATATATATACACTATTGATATTACATATATAAAGGACTACGTAACGATTATTTCGTACTTATGTGTTTGTCGTATTTTTAAATCGGTTTATTGTTTTCTTCATTGACATCAACGATCTCTATTCTCCGATGAAACTTTCACGATCGTGACTAAGCGAGAATCGTTGGTCTTTCGGAGTTCCATAACGTTGCTTCACTAATTAAGATCATCGACGTTTGCAATTGCTTACGTAATTATTGTCAACAGAATGAAAGAAATAAAGAAAGAAAGATAGATAGAAGGAAAGATAGTAGATGACGTTGATTCCGATCGGTGGATAATATCAACGCGTTTAAAAACGACAGAGATCGATATTTGCAAGTAATACGAGATAGTTCGTACGAAATGTTACATTTTGTCGTATCGACTCTCACAATCGAGACTTTTGCTCATCTCGATTGATTGTGTCTTATGCACATAAATATGTATGTACGTCGATGCTCGGAAATCGATCGACGTTATATGCAATTTATTTATTTATTTTTTTTTTACTCTCTCTTGATCTCTCGATAAGATGGCTAGGTAAAAAGAGAAAAATCTTAAGGAGAATAAAGTTTCCGGGAGGGACGAGGGACGGGGAAGGTTGTCCGTCCTTTATCTTGTGAAATAAATAAAAAAGTTAGGGGGGTAGGGGGGAAGGGAGTAGAAAAACACGCGCCTACTACGCGATAAAATGAAATAATTTACCGGACGCAACCCTGACGCAATTTCTTTTATCCCTTTTTTTTCCAAAACGAATAGAGCAATATCTTTATGATATAATATATATATATATATATATATATATATATATATATTATATACATATATAATACACGTTTAACCAGACGAACGCTTTCTAATATATTACTAATAATTAAAAAAAGATAACGATACTAATAATTGTAATAAATAAATAAATAAATAAATAATTAAATAAATAAACATAGTAAGTATAATAAGGATAAAAAAGAAACAATTAATTTCTATGAGAATCGATCGTGCAAAGTTTCTCTCGATGCTTCACCATCTACGAATTCTCTTTTAAGTAATTATAATTATACATACATACATACATACATACATATATATATATATATATATATATATATATATATATATTTATCTTGTTACTATCATCGACGACATACTATTCTTCCTGAAATATTCGTCTTTCATCCCTTTAAAGAAAGATGCCGCGATGAGCTTAACTGTAAAAGTAGCTACTGAAAGTCTACTGGCTATCCTGAAATCGACCAATAAATTTTATCGAAGAAATAACAACGACGACGACGACTACGACGACGGTAACTACGACTACGACTAGGAGGAGACTATCAGTCGAATGTCATAATCATACCGCATACGCGAGGCATCCTCGGGTTTGCCTAATGACGTTGGCACGTCGATATAATCGTAAATAATAATGACGATGGTTGATTTCGCTGTGGTCAGCTTATCGAATGAAATAAAAAATTTTACTGGTCTCTACCTAGCCTCTACCGATCATTAACGATCTTATTTACGATAAGAAAATCAAAGAAATGGAGGGAGAGAGAGAGAGAGAGAGAGAGAGAGAGAGATTAATGTCCCATCTGTCGTAAAAAAAAAGAAGAAAAAAAGAATATTGAAAAAATATTTAGACTTATAACGTATACTTGGATATAGCAGTTGGGTATCCCGTACCAATACGGTAATACGGTCTATATCAATGTAATATTTATTTAACCATCGTTCAGTCATATAAACAAGACGATATTAGATCAGTCAATTTTACGATATATTAGGTAGTGTATATATATATCATTTATCATCGATCTATGTAACCACACGGACTCGTATGTAACCTCGAACGATTTGCTTCGGGATTATTAATGTTACCTCCACTTTTTCCCTTTTCTTTTCTTCTTTCGACATCGACTAATATAAAAAAAAAAGAACTCTGTAACTTCATATAATATATCTAGAAAATAAATGTTCGATTTGTTCGTAAGTTTAACGAGAGTTGTTTTTTTCTCTTTTTCCTTTTTTTCTTTTTTTAAATAATTTGTCAAATTGCAGAATCAATTAAATAACGATCGTAATTTACGACAGAGAGAGAGAGAGAGAGAGAGAGAGAGAGAGAGCGCGTTTCTTTTCTTCTTTCTCTCTTCTTTTTTTTTTTTTTTTCTTTTGATACGTCTTTCTCTCCGTCTTTTAACGTCTTCCTTCGATACTCCGTTTGTCTTTTTCTTTTTTTCTTTTGATACTATCGATTCTTTTGATTGCGCAGCGATAATTCCCGAACGAATTTGATTATTAATCAATTAATCAGGATGTAAACCGTCGTGTAAATTGTTTTTTTTTTCGTTCTCTTATTTTTTTTTTTCGTCTTCTCTCCGCTCACATCTCTCCGTGCGTATTAACAGAGAACACTCGGCATATAAATTCCGTAACAGTTTGAGTGGCAGCACGTAATATTTCGTTTTAGGTGTAGTACCGCGTAGCTTCGTTCGCGCTCTTACGAAAGCATTCGTAAGGGTGAGATAGCGTCCGTTATTTATGGGGTTAAATAAAGTAACATTGCGAGATGCGGCGATACCAAGACCAAGTCCAAGTACAAATAGGTTGCAGTGCGAGTTTCCATCGAGGCTTGGTCGTCATGACCCGAGGGCGGGTACATTCGACTTAAACTATAAGAAGAGACTCTCTCGACTCTTATCGTCTCTCTCTTTATCTTCCTCTTTCTCTTCCTATATATTTCATCGTTGAAACATTGATTTTAATTATATACTTAATCTATAAGATGGAACATTTAAGTACGATTCTTTTGAAAAATGTTTTTTTTTTTCTGGCCAGCTAAAAAAAGAAAAAATGCTCGTCGATTAATATCGAAAACGTATTCTCATTTAAATGGATCATTCTGTACAATAATATATGTATGTACAGTAATATATGTATGTACATATGTAGATAAGGTTAAGTCAAAAATATTGAACACTCGTTAAAGAAATGAAATATTAAAATATCGGCGAGACAAATAACATGGAAAGATTCTACAAAATTCTTTTGAAAATTATTACAAATTTAAGCATAGTTAAAAATTCATTTAACTATTGTTTCAGTTTCAATCTGTAATCGTATCTTCTTTTTGTTTGTTCTCAAACAGATGATGGTGGCCATGGAATGAATCAAGACGGTGAGTAGTATCTCTTCAAGGTTTTTGATGCGTTATATATGTGTACACACATATATATATATATACATATACGTATACAAATATATAATTCGTAACACTAAAACAACGTTTCTATGCTTGTAACTTTCTATCGAATGAGTCAGTGCTTCGCGGCGGAAGTGCTGAATAACAGAAAAAAGAAATAAATAATAAAAAGAGAAGTAAACGATTATAGTTTGTCGAGACACGACGGGCGTAAAAGGATAAGAAGGATAGATTATTCTAGACCGTTATCAGTGATACCGTTAGAATCGGTCGAGGGCAATTAAATGAAAGTCTTGAACAAACCGTGTGTCGGGGTGATGGGTAGGCAGAGGGTGGGGTGGGGTGCTGAGTAGGGTAGGACGGGGAAGTCATCTAAATATCGAACAACTTATCAATTTTATCGGCAACGGGATTCTTTATTGAGGAATCATAATCGTTATTTATAACGCTTACCGTACACAAGTGAGAAGGTTTAACAAAACGTTATCTCATTTTCTATCGCCAGGAATCATATCTATTCTAGGGTACTACTAATTCCACCTTTAACAGATTTCTAAACGAACACCCATTAATTCGATACGTCGCGGATTAGATCGGCGCGATGGACGACGCCGACCGTCGCGATCAAAGATCGTATTTTGTGATAGATAAAACGTATGAAGAAGAAAAAACGAAATAAAAAGACAGAATAATAAAAAAAAAAAATTAATCATCATACGCGTCAATCATTATCTGTTTCTTGCACTTAGGATCTTTGCAAATTTTCTTTTTTTTTTTATTTATTTATTCATTTTTTTTCATTTTTTCTTTTCATATTATTATATAAAGCTACTCGATCGTTCCCTTCTATATGAGATTTGCACGCGAGAAATGAGAGATAGATAGATAGATAGATAGAGAGAGAGAGAGAGAGAGAGAGAGAGAGAGAGAGAGAGAGAGAGAAGGAAGAAGAAGTAAAGGAAATAAATAAATAAATAAATAAAAGAAGAAAGAAAGGAAGAAAGAAAAAACGAAGGAAGGTGTTGGAAGCACCGAAGGCTACGACGTTCGCATAATTTATGCCAATGACGTAGGTACAGTCCCTTTCGCGGTGGGTGGGTGGAAGGGCTGGCCGAGGTGGCGCAGAGAGTAATCATGAGTTTAAAGGGTAAACGGCTCTGTAAGGTGCAAGGGACTCGGTGTGAGGCCTTTCTCTCTCTCTCTCTCTCTCTCTCTCTCTCTCTCTCTCTCTCTTTCTCTCTCAACACGCTCAATATTCAACAGGTATTTACATTCGCAAATTGTTTACGTCAGCCCACGATGAAATCTGTCAGGGTTTCGTTCGCTCGCGTTGCCTTAACAGCCTCCTCCACCCTTTTTTTTTCTTCCTATTCATCTTCCCTCTCTCTCTCTCTCTCTTTCTATATATATATATATATATATATATCTCTCTCTCTATCTCTCTTTCTTTCTCTGTCTTACTCTGAGCCTTGCGGCATCCTTCTTCTTCGTTCGAGCGAATCAACGAGGACTGCCCTCTTCTCTCACATACGCCCTTTCGAAAGCCTCGGGCAGCCGCGTAATTACGGGCGGGTATTAATCAAGCATACGTCGGCCAGAAGACTCGCGGAGATCTTGATTTTCACCGAGGCCCGCACGAATTTCACGCTCGTGACCGTCGATCCATGGGTGCGAGAGCACGTCGCACCACCGACGATCTTACGATGGACACCATCATCAACGTTACCACCACCACCACCACCACCACCACCACTACTACTACTATTACTACTACCACCATCACTTAACTATCTACCTTTATCTACCTACCTACCTACCTACCTACCTACCTACCAATCTATCTATCTAACCCTATTAATATCACTAATATCAATATTCTCGAGTTACGATGGCGATGGGATTATTAATTTATTAAACTCCGCCCGTTTAGCGATACTTAGCCCGGAGTATAGATCGATCGATGCGAAACGTCGTTTCTACGTCACTCCTCTTTTTCTTTCCTTCCTTCCTTCCTTCCTCCTCCTCCTCCTCCTCCTCCTCCTCCTCCTCCTCCTCCTCCTTTTCCTTCTACTTCTTCTACTCCTCCTCTTTCTCTTCTCTCCTCTCTCTTTTATCATTCCTCTCGTAAATCACCCCCGCGAGAGCTTCACGAAATCTGATTTATTAGCTGCTTATTCAAATCTCCCAATGGGAAAGGAACGTCGACGAACGTGCTTCATGTATTGTAATTATGACCCTCTACCCAAATGATTCGGAAATCATTTTTTTTTCTTCTTCTTTCTCCCTCCTCCTTTTCTTCTTCTTCTTCTTCTTCTCCTGTTTTCTCCCTCTACACCTTTCTTCTCTTTTTCTTTCGCTTAGAGTTATTATCATTTATCTCGTTCGAAGAGAGAAAGACAAATAGATAAATAGATAGATAGATAGATAGAGAGAGAGAGAGAGAGAGAGAGAGAGAGAGAGAGAGAGAGAAAGGTTACGACGTATCATTTGAAATACGTATTCGTAATTAATTAACGAAAATTACTCGATAGAAATTATTTTAATAAAAATCTTTAATCGCTCGACGTAATTTATATCTGCAATAATATACGAAACAATCGAAACAAATCGAACTCGAGTTAATTAAACAAATCTATTTGCCAAAAATAATATAACAATCTCGAACGATTAGTATGTCCTATAATAATAATGATAATAATAATTATAATAACAAGGAAAAGATGAAAGAAAATATTAGTGTGTTCATTCCAACGAATATGAAACGTATCTGCGACGATCGGCCGCGATAAACGACAACCTTTTTCTTTCCTCCCTTTTTTCCCTTCACCCGTTTCATCACCACTCCCTCCATCCCTTATAATATCGTTGAACGTTTGTATATCATCGACTGGCTTATTATAATACGATGCGGATTACACGCGGCCGAGTTTACAACGGCGTGGCTAACTTTGCCGGCGGTTATGCCGATCCTAATTATAGCGTAACAACACAAGCTCGCCTTGCTTACGTAATCTCGCGATTATGCGGCTCTCCGCGTGTCCGCGTGTCCCAGAGGCCACCTACCATGTTTAGCTACGAGGAATTAACCCCCTCCAGAACATGCTCTTAACATCCTGCTAACTGCTCGTCTTAACCTTATCGATTTTTAATTCGACCCTATATATTCGAATCTTCGAATTAAATCACACTTTTTTTTGCATGCGGAAGAAGACAATGATTTTTAATATTAATGATAATAATAATAATATTAATGATGATGATGATGATGATGATGGTAATAAAAATAATAATAATATTGAATTTAACTTTGATAGTATCGATCAAATCTGGCAACAATCGCGTGCGTATGAAAGATGACGTATAGAGTATTTTATTTTCATTTTTATAAAGTTTACGATTATATTCGTTTGATTTATATGAGTTATTGCTCCTTAAAGATGAGTGGAAAAAACGAAGAAGGATATATTCGATGCATTTTGAAATGTTATTATACAAAAAAAAAATAACAATAAAGAAAAAAAGAGAAAAGAAACAATGAAATTGAAATTTTCAAAGTCCACTTCTCCGCTGGGATTATCGAATTTGTTTTATTTATTTATTTATTTTTTTTTCTTTCAAATAAATAAATATCTGTACATTACAAAAATGCGTGTTTATCGTATAACGATTATAAATAGAGATATCACACGAAAGACGGTGAAAATAGAACAAAGTCGAGAGAATCGGCCGACAGATGTTTGTTGATATCAAATAATGCTTTAAGAACTAATGAAATCGTGACAATGACGTAACAGGATAATCCTAATTTCTATTAGTATTTCTCTAACGAAAACCAATGTATTGTATTACTCGACATCACCCTCGAATCGGAATAATCTTTCCGTAAGACCGAACGCCTGAGATAGATCGTAAACGAAGGCTGAGCTATTCTATAAGAAAAATAAGAAGAAGAAGAAGAAGAAGCGAAAGAAGAGGTAGGAGAAGAGGTAGAAGAAGAAGAAGAAGAAGAAGAAGAAGAAGAAACGTAGTAGGAAGGAATAGAAGAAAACGACGACGATGCAGGAAGGTACAAGTTGACCCAGATGACCCCGGCCTATCGTAGGCCGATTTCAAAGATACCGGCATATAACTACATACATACATACATACATACATACATACATACATACATACATACGATAGCAAAGTAAGCGTCTTTTCTACCGTCCATCAGTACGATGCCACCGTCTTAGCGAAGGATTCAGGAAGCCAGCCGTCGTGTCTCCCTTCTACCTTTCGAATAAATGTTCACCCTCTCTCTCTCTCTCTCTCCTCTCTCTATCTTTATTTTCTCTTTCCATCTTTCTTTCTTTCTTTCTTTCTTACTTAGTTACTCGGTTGAAGCCGATTAGCAGAAGCACGCCCGATAACATCGACCTGGCAGACGGGCTGTACGATAACGGCGCGTTATCGCGAATGCCCTGGACGATGAATCGACGAACGTTAGAGAGTGAGAGAGAGAGAGAGAGAGAGAGAGAGAGAGAGAGAGAGAGAGAGAGAGAGAGAGAGAGAGAGAAGGAAAGAGTGAGGTCGAGTTCTAATGCATCCGTATTACCAAGGATTCCGCACCTGTTTCTGGATCGTGACGGTGCACTCTCTCTCTATCCTTCTTGAAACTATTTAACTTGAACGCTTTTTGCTTATCTTACTAATGGCTAACTCGCAAGAAAATCGATGTATTTTCTAAAAACTTTTTCACTTTATTTAAAACTTTTTCGATATTTATTTATTTATTCATTTATTCATTCATTCATTCATTCATTCATTCGTTTTTTGTTTATATTTCATTACTTCCTTTCATTCTTCGAAGATGTTAGATCAATTAAAGGAATGATATGTAAGATTTTTTATATAGATGCGAGAGAACGATCTATATATTTATATATATATAATTGTACACGTGTATGTACGTATGGTTTTCTATATTTATTTATTCATTTATATATATATATATATTTTTTTTATTGTCATTCATTCCTATATTCTTCAAAGATGTTAAATTAATTTCAAGAATGATATGAAAGATTTTGGATATAGGTGTGAGAGAACGATCTAAATATATATATATATATATATATATATATATATATATGTATATATATATATATGTATATATATATATGTATGTGTACATGTAAACGTATAAGTATATATACATACGTACGTATTCGAAGAGACACGGTACACGTATGTACCTACATAAGTAGAAGCGTACGTAAAGTAACTATTTACGTACGGGTAAAAGATTTAAAACATGTCCATCCGCCATAACTCTCGAGGGAATGGCCGAGCGAACGTTTCTACGATTCGACAAAAGTAATACGGCCGGTTCAACGAGCTCGCTAATCAACAAAACTGTTTCTCTTAGCTTGGTATCTGATGCTGGACTTCGCGCACACAACGCTATAGATCTATGCATACGTATTGACTATTAACGACTAACCTAAACACATGCATATAATGTTTCTATACGGAACGTTTCGTTGGCCTTTTGGCGTAAGTGGTACGTAGGTATATATATATATATATATATACATACCTACATACGTGTGTACCACGCCCGCGCACGCGAGAACTTGCTTGGCGGATGAAAGAGAGAAAAAGAGAGAGAAAGAGAAAGAGAAAGAGGGAGAGAGAGAGAGAGAGAGAGAGAGAGAAAGAGGTAAAGAAAATTTATGAGAAGGAAAGAGAAGAGAAAGACAGAGATGGAATGGGACGAAGAGCGACGAGGAGAGAAAAGAGAGACACGGTCGTACGACGAATGATTTGTATTGCTAAATAATCAGCACCAGTTGTCTAGAGTACTGGTTTAATGACTGCTGTTGCCTATGAGAGGAGGGGAGTGCCGTGGAACGGAGGAGGCTTATAATGCGTTTAGCAACGCACAACCGATCGGCTGTCTCTATCTATCTATCTATCTATATATATATATATATATATATATATATATATATATATATATATATATCGAGTCAAAGAGGATAGCCTGCTGATTCACTGCAATCGATTCAAAGCTTCTCTCCAAATGATTTCTTCCAATAATATATTGTAATGATATTAAAGATTTCTATTCCAACGTCATGTATTCGTTACGTTTGTAAAACGCTTTTTATTATTTTTCTTTTTTTTCCCCCTTAAGATCATCGACATCACGAATTTCATCATTTCATCGTAGCGTTCCTCTTTTAAAATAATCACATTTTGTTCTCTCAATATTTATGTTCGAGGGAAATACAAGAAATATTATTTCCATATCGACGCGTTAGATCTCTCTCTCTCTCTCTCTCTCTCTTTCGCGCGCGCGTCGTACAATACTTCTTTCTCTATTTATCTTTCTTCTTTTCCCTCTTCTATCATTCTTTCTCGATCGCGTACATAAATCAATTAGTTCTTTCTATTTTCTTTTTCTTTTTTTTCTTCTTCTTTTCTAAACGTTCACGAGCAACGATCAACAACGTATCGCCTTGGACGACGTTAAAGGTTGGGGTGGGGGTAAGGTGAGGGGGTATACCACTCGTCTACTGTGCGTTGTTCCTACTTCTATCATTCTTTTCTTTACCACCCCTCCCGGCGATTCGCAGCACGAGATATAGGTTCGCATGGATCGAGATTAAAGGGAGAAGACGAAGACGAAGACGAAGGAGAAGGAACCGGTGATTTCACTTCGAATTCCAACTGCACTCGTCCTTTTTCTTCTCGACTCTACATAGCACGTCTCTCGAGAAAGAAAGAAAGAGAGAGAGAGAAAGAGAGAGAGAGAGAGAGAGAGAGAGAGAGAGAGAGAGAGGGAGAGATAGGCCAAGATACAATCGGTTACGAACGCAGGTTACTATGGAGTAGTTGCAACGTAAAAGAGCTAATACTATGTGTATATCTATATGTTGTGAAGCTGGCGGGGATCTCTCCACCTCCACTATGACCACCACCATCACCACCATCACCACCATCGCCATCACCACTAGCACTAGCACTACCACTACCACCATAGCCATCGCCACGTGTGACTAGTACTTCTATCTACGCATACGTACACATATGTGTCTACTATTTATATATATGTATATATATGTGTGTATATGTGTGTATGTGTGTGTGTGTATATACGAACAAGGGTGTGGCTCTGGTTCGCAACGGTATCATCGCGTTGGTGCATACCGATCATCGCAACGAAATTCTTCCACGATTTCCATATTATCCGGCGATATCTTTTCATAAGGTTCTATGGAAGGACGATGAGCTTAACTCGAACCACGACTATCGATCGAGAACTCCCAGCTTGTCCTCTCTTTCTTTCTCTATCTCTCTATCTTTGGCTTCTTAATCTTTACGACAAATATTACTCTTATCGAGTAACATTTGTTTAAAGGTTTAAAAGATAGATAAAGAGAAAGAGATAGAGATAGAGATAGAGATAGATAGATAGAGAGAGAGAGAGAGAGAGAGAGAGAGAGAGAGAGAGAGAGAAATAAGGAAGACTGTGAAATGGATAGTCGACATAGTTGGAATTTTTCCAAGTTAAAAGGTAGCTTCATGGGAAAATTGGAGCTCGGAGTTAAAGCAAGGTAAACCTTGAAACAATTTCGATCGAGATACCTCCTTCGGGTGAAGAGAGACCGAGAGAAAATTGCTTTCATTTTTCTTGACACCTCGTGTACCGCCCTTACTCTTCTTCTTCTTCTTCTTCTTCTTCTTCTTATTCTTCTTCGTCTTCTTCTTCATTGCCTGCAACTTCTCTTTCTCCTCTTTCTTCTTCTTCTTCTTCTTCTTCCTCTTCGTGGTAAGCATCAAAAGTAGGGTTCCCTTTTATCGTCCATAGACGATCTTAAAGTTACCAGTTACCGCTTCCATCTTTCAGCTTGGGTGTAAATCCAAGTTAATTTGAAGGCCGCGCGACTCTCGACGCGAAGTTCTTCGGGTTAAAACGCGTTAACTCGCTCTCAAGGAATGAGAGAGAGAGAGAGAGAGAGAGAGAGAGAGAGAGAGAGAGAGAAGGAGATAGAGGGTATAGAGAAACGTGCCTTCGCGAACTTACAACACGAGCACAGATATTCTTAAGGTATCTCGGCTTTTCTGCCAATGTAAACGCACCTTCGTAATGCCCGGCTATCGAGCGCTACGTCGGATACTTGCGCAAACAGTCGGAGGAAGTGCAGTTGCGAGATCAACTACGAGTGCAAAAGAGAAAGAAAGAAAGAAAAAGAGAAAGAGAAAGAGAAAGAGAAAGAGAGAGAAAACCTGAATGTGGAGCCCGCTATTCGCGTGTTCCTTGCGCCTTAATGGTCATATACTTACTCTGCCATTGCACCAGCTTTTACTATCAATGGCGTAGCTTCGCGCACTTACATATATAGAACGTCGAAAGTATTCGAGACTACGTATGTATGTATCTATGTGTATAAATATATAAATATATATATATATATATATATATATATATATATATATGTATGTATGTATGTATGCATAATAGTATATTCTTAGTGTGGGTGCGTCCGTGGCATGTTCTCCTTACCAGACACATTGTTTAGGGATACATATATACTTCGTTACTCGCGCAATATGATATCCACCAGGATTTTACGGTTATATCCTTCCCTCTCCCCCTCCTCCTTCCCATCCCTCCTCCCCCAACCACTCACCCACCCACCCACCACACCACACTCCGCGCCTCTTTAACGTACCAAGTAATATCGTAACTACTATATCGATGTTTATCGACCGGTGACCGATTCTACCGTATTCAGTTTTGTAACTTCCGCGAGAATCGGCCAGATTTATATATATATATATATATATTTTTTCTTGTCTCTCGTGGTTTTTTTTCTCTTTCTTTCGTTCGTAAAAAAAAGAGAGAGATGAGATGAGAGATGAGAGATGAGAGATGAATTTTGTCGCGTCTTTCTAATCTACCAAAGCATTAGCGAAGGACATCTGGATAATAATAATAATGATAATAATAATAATTCATATAATACTTTTCGGAAATAAATGAATGCGAATATATTGGCTGATATAACACGTTCTTATCGGTTGCAACATCTCACTCGCGTTATCGTGACCCTTTCGATTAATGTCATAGTACGAAACGAAGAAAAACAAAAGAAATAAAAGAGACGAAAGAAAAAATAAAAAAGAGAAAATATTAGAAACCAAAGCAAAAAATGTACGTTATAAACTGTTATAGTACCTGTCGTGATCGGGACAGGAGATCATAGAAGATTTAATATTTATTAGAAAATTAATCGTGTTCTTCGATACGTACATACATACTTGCCTATCGACAATCCATCACTCTCTCTCTCTCTCTCTCTCTTTCTCTCTCTCTCTCTCTCTCTCTCTCTCTCTCTCTCTTTCTTTCTCTTACTTTCGAGAGAGAAAAAAGAAAAAGGAACAGAAAAAGAAGAAAAGAAAAAGTTACAAAAAAAGAGACTCTTGGAAGATAAAAGCGTCCGGCGTTTATCGCACGAACGCACGTGCGTCGTCGTGTGTTCGATCGTGCGTAAACGGTGCGAGCTCTATCTCTCTCTCTCTCTCTCTCTCTCTCTTTTGCGCATGCTTGCGCACACGCTTACGCGCACTTGCGAGCTCTTCGATAATCGCTAAGGAATCGTTCGAGGATCGCGTGTAACGCCGGAGTTTTTCGAGCTCAGAGCCTCACAGTTAAAGCTCGCTTCTTGCCTTCTACAAAAAGGTTCTGCACTTGCACCGAAAGAAAGAATGAGAAAGAGAGAGAGAGAGAGAGAGAGAGAGAGAGAGAGAGAGAGAGAGAGAGAGAGAGAGAGAGAGAAAATCTCGTATCTCGATCGTTATCTGGCGCGAAGTTAAAACGAAGACGCAAAATTCAGCGTGCACTACGAGAATATAACGCTCTCAGCAGGGAAGATCAATAATTATTATTAAACCTCTCTCTCTCTCCCTCTCTCTCTCTCGCTCTCTCTTTTTCTCTCTTTTTTTTCTTTCTCTCTCTCTCTCTCTCTCTCTCTCTCTCTCTCTCTCTCACTCTCTCTGTTTGACTCTTTTTGGTATATATTAATGATTTTTGAAATGATTCCAAGTTTTATCTAGTATTCTGACACGAAATCACGCCCCAATAAATTATATAATATCTTATCGAACAATTTCACGGTAAGATCTTCTTTGGATAGATTAGTATCATTATTGGTCTCTTTTGAAACGATTTTCTTATCTTCAATTTCAAATTCGATTATATATATATATATATATATATATATATATATATATATATATATATATATATTGAATAGTACGAACGAATGATGATGATTATTATTATTTGTTTTTTTTTTTTATGGTAACTAGTCACTTGAATATACTCGACATTTTGTCTCTTTTACATATCTATTTAATTCAGGTGTATATAATAATTTTGTAGTAGTAATACATCGAATAGAAATTGATATGGTTAGATAGATATGTGGATAAGATAGAAGATTGAAACTAACGTTTCTCGTTTTATATATCGATGTTAATAATATTACAGCGTTAACATGTTAAATAGTACGAACGTTTAAGATGATTATTATACTTGAGATTTCGTCTTATTTATAAATATACATACGTACATCATGTCCTCCTAATAATCTCGTAAAAATAATATATCAGACAGATGGATAGATCGACGGATAAATAGAGAAAGAGTAGTAGTCGATCCCGACGAGTGTTTTCCTGATTTAGATCGAACCTATAATATTATATTATTATAAGTATTGAATGGTATCATACTATACTCGAGAAAATTTCGTCTTCTTCATATACAATATTTATCTGAAATCTTGCAAATAATACCGTTCTATCGATATGATACTATACGTAAACGAAATATGTTCATTTTGTTTATATATGATATATTTATATATATATATTTTTTTTGTACTTATATACTTTATATTTTGTTTATATATATGAAAGAGTGAAAAAAATTATTTCGCGATCCGACATTATCCGATTGAGTTTGAAAAGGACAAAAAATGGATCATCAAAGGAAACGTGATAAGCTAAAAAATTTCGGGAAGTATAGAGAAAGAGACATTCATACAGAGAGAGAGAGAGAGAGAGAGAGAGAGAGAGAGAGAGAGAGAGAGAGAGAGAGAGAGAGAGAGGGAGGGAGAGCAAAAGAGGGTAAAGCTGAAAAATCCTGTCAGAGTAGATTCCGAATTGGATAATAATACGTAGTCGGGGCGAATAAGTAAGCGAGCGGAGAAAGTAGTCGGCAAGAGAGTACGAGAAGGTGGTCGTCGATGTCCGAGCGTGTACTAAGCCGTCGTATTATCCGTTAACGATCACGATCGACAAGCTCGAAGTGAACGATGCCTCGTCCGACGACAGGACTCGCCCGTCGATACATCGATGCCACCGTGCCGATACGCGAAGCTCCAATTAGAGTACCAACTTTATGCTTCGGCCATCGAAAACGATTTACCGTCGATTCACCCTCTCTCTCTCTCTCTCTCTCTTTCTCTCTCTCTCTCTCTTCAATTTAAAATCGCTTCGCGTGGTCGCAAATACTCGCTAGAGATAATCCGATTTTGTTTGTTTTTATTCCGACGTTAGATTTCTATCTCCCGACTTTCCAATTATTTTCCTTTCTTTCTTTTTTTTTTCTTTTTCTTTCTATTCGTTTTCCGAGCGCGATTTGCGTTCATCGAGGAAACAGAAGAAAGATAAATTTGCAAGAGTTAATAGACGATCGATCGTGACGCTGTGTTCATGGAAAATGAATTTCTATAAATCCGATCTCACGACACACACACACACGCGCGCGCGCGCACACATATATATGTATTTATGTACGCGTATCCCTCTACGTTGGTATTAAATTACGACATTAAATACTAGAAACAATAACAAGGGTAAACGATGATATTACTTATTTCGCAAAAAGGTGTATTCGATTACAGAGATATATTTTTTTATCTCTTGCGCGGCGAGATATTCAAAGTTCGAAGTCCGAAAGTTTGGAAATGGTTACGGAGTAAAGGAAGTTTGTAACAAGCCAGTAAAAGTTGGAAAGGGTGGTAAGAGAAATCTAGTGGAATCGTAGGGATTTTGAAGCAAGACAGAGATAGGGAGAACGAGAAACGAGAAACGAGAGAGAGAGAGAGAGAGAGAAGGAAACGTGGATAGATAGATAGATAAATGGAGAGACAAAGACGGACAGAGAGAGAGAGAGAGAGAGAGAGAGAGAGAGAGAGAGAGAGAAGAGATAGAGAGAGTAAGCATGATGCTGGTTCAGCCAAGCGGTCCGCGGTATAGTCGTCTGGGGCGGCAGAGCATGACGCCATTAACGTAACGAGGCCACACGTCGCACCCTCGCGAGCACTGAACTATATCAGCCCCGAGTGCTTACGTTAGCAATGGATTCCTAGACCTAGACCTCTGCGTCTTACTAGTAGTACCCTATAAACAGATATAATGTATATGTGTATATATATATATATATATATATATATATATATATATATCGTAATTATAGTTCGACAGGAAAGCGCGTTTAAGAATTATTCGTCGCTCTCAAAACAAGCGCTGAATGTGACGTATCTATCTATAATATTTATATATACGTACATATTTGTGTGTGTGTGTGTGTATTTAGGTATATAGGTATCACACAGCACGTGCCGACGTCATCATCATCATCATCAATATCTATTTGCTAGCCCAGTTTTCCACTTGGGCCGATTACGAACTGGTTCTCGAATCATCCAACCGTTCGATTAACGAGCAAAGGGAGAAATTTCTTCTCGTGATCATTTTGATTTTATTCCGGTATAGTAGTTAGGTAGGTAGGTAGGTAGGTAGGTAGATAGGTAGGTACTTACCGAAGGATCAGCTGATTGATCTTGAAGAAACTGGGTTATCACTTAGAAATCTTGAAATCTCGTTCATTCTATATATATTTATATAAAAGGATAAGTATTTAATTCATTTACAATGATGAATCAAACTTTCGTTTTATATCGAAATATAACAGAAATTGCTTTGGAATATGAAGGATAAAAACGATCATATATTGCGAGGTTTTTATTCATTCATTGGATTGAATGCTATTGTCGATCTTCGCGCGTTATCATTGGCGTGAAAGATAGAACGGATGAAGTGAGCGACGAGATGACGGGCAGGAAATCAGATAAGTGTGCAAACATCATAATCGAATGAGAATGAACGTTTCGTTGTGGGATATCGATCGACCGAACGAACGATCGATCGATCGATCAATCTCCTCGTACGAATCTGATTCGGATCGAAACTTTTCTATCTATCAGCGTGTTAACGTTTCTATTTCTGCTATTTTCTTTTTTTTTTTTTTTTTTTTTCTTTACAATTTCAAATCTCCAGTTACTCCTCATTAAAAATTATTCTTCTGTTAAATACGATCTTTAATAACTCGGAGTATTTATTATCCCGAACATTTCTATCGATCAAACGATCACGTATCTGTCTTCATGCGAATCTGAATCAGATCGAAACTATCGGCGTGAAAATTGTTCTTTTTTCTTTTTCTTTTTTTTCATTTTCTTCTTCTTTACAATTTCAAAATCTCTAAATCATTTCACATATAAGATCTGTTAAATCCGATCGAATTTACGACGAATTCCTTCGATCGATAAGTAATTATTAATTACACCAAACAATTTTTATCGATTAATCGTTCGGAACGATCGTCGATCAATCTTTATAAGAATTCGAAGCGGATCTAAAACGTCGGCGTAAAAATTTTTATATGCGACATAAAATCTCTAAATCGTTCTACATAGAAAGTTCATTAAATCCGATCGAATTTACGACAAATTCCTGTACGAGCGCGTAACTATTAATACTCGAAATATTTTCATCGATCACAGGATCGATCGATCTCCCTCGGACGAATTCGAATTGGATCGAAACTGTCGCCTTAATAAATATTTTTTTTACGATTACAAGAAAAAAAAAGGAAAAGTGAATCTCTAAATTATCCACCAGAAAATCCATCTTCCCCGCCTCTGCCTCTGCTCATAAATCTGTTAAATCGGAACTAATTCCTATATCCCTGAAAAAAAAAAGAATTACAAAAAAACTGAACAAACCGTGCCATTAAACTCAGTATTTTTTCTAAACACTTACAACGAATAAAAATCAACCGATAAATATAAATATAAATATAAATGTAAAATATAAAATATATATATATATATATATATAAATATAAAATATAAAATATATATATAAATATAAATATAAATATAAATATAAATATAAAACCGATAAATAATAATATAAATATTCCTCGTACGAACTTCTGGAAAAGATAAGTTTTGTAGAGTTCGATCCGATTTACAAAAAAAAAAAAGAAACAACAAAAAAAGAGAAAAGAAAAAACCCAAAAAAAAGCGAATAAAAAAACAAGAAGAAAAAGAAGAAAGAAAGAAAGAAAGAAAGAAAGAGATAGAGAGGAACGGGTGGTGTAGGGGGTGGGGATGGGGGAGGGGGATAATCGTAAGGGCTACCAAGATTTGTGATCGATGGACAACAGGAAACGGTGTGCGGGTAGATCCTGTCGCGTTTCACGAGTAAAAGTGCCCTCTAACAAATCGGTTAGAGTGAATGAGAAAGGTAGAATCGAAAGGACGTGGCTTGTCTCGCAGTCGAATTACGGTAAATTAGCAGGAGTAAAGAGCCCGAGCAGCCCAGTGAGCAGGTACCTACATCGAAGAGAAGTCGGATGAACGAACGAACGAACGAACGAATGGACCGACCGACGGACGGACAGACCGACAGACCGACCAACAAACCGACCGACCGACCGACCGACCGACCGACGGACGGACGGACGGGCAGGGGCAAACATAAATTAAGATGGGGGACTGATTATGAGGCGAGGGCAGGCTATCATTACCCGAGCCATCGTGACCGGTCGACCCTGCAGCCGCGGCTGCTGAGCACACCGCTCTTCTCCATCTCCTTCTTTCTCTATTCACTCTCTTTCTCGCTCCCCCTCTCCTCTTTCTCCTCCTCCTCCTCCTCCTCCTCCTCCTCCTTCTCCTCCTCTTCCTCTTCCTCCTCCTTCTTCTTCCTCCTCTTCCTACTCTTCTACCGACGACGTTGTTCGCAATCCGCCTGCCTCGTGCCCCGATAATACCGGGGTGGGAACTGCAAATTATTAATCTCTGTTCCTTGCATTACATAGTTCAACGAATATGAAACGAGTATTGTCAGGTTAAGAGAGAAAGAGAGGGAGAGAAGGAGACAGATAGAATAAGAGTTTCATCGTTCCTCTCACTCACGTAGTTCCTTAGTCCGTCAAAAGAATTTCTTTCTTTTTCATTTTTCTTTCTTTCCTTTCTTTTTTGTACGTTTCTTTTTTTTGTGCCTTATTTTCTTTCCTTTCTTATTTTTTTCTTTGTCCTCCTCCTCCTCCTCCTCCTCCTCCTCCTCCTCCTCCTCCCCTCCCCTCCTCGTCTTCGTCCTCGTTCTTTTCCTCCCCGTGGTGTACGAAGATCTATCTATTCGTAAGATCTTTCGAGAGAAATAATATAATAGGACCGTATAATTATATAAAGTTAAAGCGTATCTCGGTACGGTTTTCTTATCTAAACGAATCGTTTCTATAGATAAGAAATATACGTGCTTTAGGTAGGCGTTCCTAATAATTCTGATATAATTGCTCGATCATCCATCCACGCATAAACCTTACAATCCCCCCACCACCCCACTCTCTCCCCCGACCTACCCACCCTCCCCTGGCCCAGCTCCCGAGATCTCCCCAGATCACCCTGGCCACCCCCTCTCCTCTCCATCTACCCATCCATTACTCTACTACCTATTTCTACTACCACTATTACCGCTATTACTTATCCCTAACCTATCCAACTATCTACCATAATTTTAACAACATAAAGCGTCGATAAGTTTCTAATTATCTCTTTACCACACCCACGAGTTAGTTACTTGCAACATCTAGTCCGGCGTGCGATTCGAGAACACGTAAGATCGAACTTTAAACAACTCTATCGACCAATCGAGTACCTTCCCTGCCACGATATCATCAACCACGCATTATTTCCCCTTAACTTCATTTAAGTTTCGATCGTTTCCTTCTTCCTCGCTCTTATCGATATCATTCCGTTACAACCTTATTCCCGGGGAAATAATTTGTAGATAAAAAGAAAAGAAAAAGAAAATATCCAATCGTGGCTCGAGAAGCTGTTTTAACACCTGATACGAGGATTCTACGTAATCGAAGAGACTCGTAATGCGAGAACCTATAAATAAACGGTAAGGTACATACGTATGTAACAATTTTTTTCGATCCTTGGCCACCGGTATCATCGTCATAATCATTATCATCATCATCATCATCATCATCATCATCATTATTATTATTATTATTATTGTAAACGTAGATAAACAAGAATGATATACAATTATTGGGGAGGACACTCAAATGATCAGTACGTACGTACGTATATATGCATGTATGTATGCATGTATGTACTTAAGTATACATGCACATACGTATACGTCGATTCTGTTGAATTGCGAAATTTCAAAGTCTCTTTTCCCAGTTGTTCTTTGGCGATAGTGGTGATGGTGGTGTTGCTGGTGTTTGTTGACGGTGATGTTGATATTGGTGGTAATGGTTATGGTTGTGATGGTTGTGATGGTGGTAGTGGAGACGGTGGCGGCGGCGGTAGCCAATGCTGACCTTTCGCCTCGAAGCGTGCGCTAGCTGGCGCGCGCGCGCGCGCGCGTCCGCGTACTAACTCTTTGCGAGCCATATACGTGCGTTATCCAACATGGATTGGAGCCGGTAAGCGGGCCCAACGTGTGGGGCCTTGTCGAGTTCTCTAGTCGACATAGTACCGCTGAATCCATTTTTCCACTGAATCAAGAACAATTAGAGATTGTATCTTTATCTCTCTCTCTCTCTTTCTATCTCTCTTTTTCTTTAAGTTAGACATCTCTCTCTCTCTCTCTCTCTCTCTCTCTCTCTCTCTCTCTCTCTCTCTCTCTCTCTGTGTGTCTGTCTCTCTATCTTTATCTGTTTCTAACTTCTCGATGGCCATTCGATTTCTCTTTCTCCGCTGCGTATGTTCATTCTCACGAAGTGAAATATCGATTTTTATATCTATTCCGATTAAAGTCGAATATATGTTTCTTTCGATCGAACGAAATAGTTTTTGGACCCTTCTATTCTTGTCTTTTCATTTTTCTTTCCTTTTCTATTCAACTCTTTCTTTTCATCTGTACCTATACTTGTCCTAGAATCCTCTCGATGTAATAGAACAACTCCTGTTTTTTTTTATTTACTCCTTCTATCTCTCTCTCTCTCTCTCTCTCTCTCTCTCTCTCTCTCTCTCTCTATCTATCTATCTATCTATCTATCTCTTCTTACCACAAGCTTAGACAGGAATTTATACGTATCCTGGGTAAGTAAGTTTGTAAGTATGTACCCACTTACGTATAGTATATTCCGTTGTTTTCTCGGTGAAAGTTTAGAGAGACGAACACGTACGGTGTACGATTGCATCGACTTTAACAGAACAAGATTCGATTCGGATTTTCAAGAGAAAAATTGTCTACATACGCGCTACTGGTAGAAAAAAAAACGAGAGAGAGAGAGAGAGAGAGAGAGAGAGAGAGAGAGAGAGAGAGAGTGAGAGAAAATGATCTATGAATCCCTCCTTCTTCTCCTTCTCCTCTTTCTCCTGCTCCTCTTTCCCTTCCTCTTCTTTCTCTTCCTCCCTGTCGTAGGTTCGTCGAGTTTTACTGCACGAATGACGGGCATAACATAAAATTTTTATTGGCCCATTACGCCGAGCTAATAACTGTAATCGAGGATGTAACGTGCATATAAATGTCGCTACTTGCTGCCGCGCGACGTGGAGGAGGGTATTTCATAAATCTTTCGCGACGTGACCAATCGTCGCGTCGCGGTTGCCTCGATTAGAGATACCTGAAACGGACACCCAACGTTTTGTCGAAGCGATAATTCTGAAGCAACGTCAAAATTGAAATAGACGTTTCATCCTCTCCCCTCTCCATTCGGCCCCCATTCATTTTACATTCAGACGTCGTTGTTTCGAAAAGAAAAAGAAGAACAAATTTATTTTCGTCTCTCTCGATATATTCGTCGATACAATTGACGATTCAATTTACGACGAATTTATCGTAGGTCTTTTAATGGAAACACATATCATATATATTATTATTTGTCGACAATTAGTATAAACACTCGTATATATTATTTTTAAAAGCATTTACCGTTCTATTGTTGGTTTCTATTTTTATACGTACGTAAAAAGGAGTAATAAATGATCGTTACGATTTCGTTCGATCGATCCGATCATTTCTAAAAGGAACGCTAGAAATTCATAGAAACGTATAATAATATTACAATTTCTAGTCGTTCTCGTCTATGAAAGACAAACACCTT